>CP135557.1:690300-805070 GCA_032402905.1 Khaya senegalensis | reverse complement strand
TCTTCACATATAAACAGTCAAGCTTTAACTCAGCCAATGTTCCTTCTCATCCGAGCACTCAACCAGAAAGTTTCTGCTATTTTCCAGATTCTCTTGACTTGAGTCTAAAGCAAACCAATGGAGGTTCCAGATTTTGGTTCCCCATAGCATATCCATCATTTCACCATCAAGCTGTTGAAAATCATCTAGTGATCAGTTTAAAAGATTGAATTTTGTGCATTCCTAGTTTTTCGCACTGCCATTAATGCAAGTTTATAGTAATCTACCAAGTGAGGAAAACTGGATAAGAAATTGAAGCAAAAACACTTCTCAAATCTTCTCATTGATACTTCATGCATAATAGAAGAAAAAAAAAATAGTAACTAATATTTCTGGAAAGCTAAAACTTACATTTCCAGTACAAAGTTCTGCCAAGATACAGCCAAGCGACCAAATGTCTATCTTTTTATCATATGGAAGTCCAAGGATAACTTCTGGGGCACGGTAGGACCTGGATTGCACATAGGAGCAGAGATGATCTGTCTCAAAACAGCTACTCCCAAGATCAATGACCTTCACCTCACATCTACTGTAGCTTTTCACTAATATGTTTTCAGGCTTCAAATCGCAATGTATAAGTCCAAGACCATGCAAGAACCGAAGAGCTTCAAGACACTGTATAGTTATGGACTGCACAACATTTATTCCAGTAGTTTAGAAAACAGCAAAAATAATAAAAATCAAAATAAAGAGGCTTTCAGAGTGAAAATGACATCCAACAAACCTGTAACCTTGGCATTGTGAAGTAGACCTCCCCTCCTGACTCTCTATTAAATTTATGGAACTCATACAAGTTTGCCTTGAGAAGCTCACATACTATTAGCAAATGCTCCTGCAGAACAAAGGAAAGTCAGCTATTAATTGATTCAGCATGCACTGCAGACTAATTGTGTGTGGTGTCAGCAAACAAGGACCATGGTGAGCAATTCAATACATCAGATATGAGCTACCAAAGAAGAATTTATTATGAAAAACAAGCCAGATTGCACTTGGAACAGAGAATGAAATGTATTTTGCTCTGGAATCATTGGCCTCCTACAGATGGTGCACATTAATTGAAACGTCTATTGGTTGAAAGATGTCTCTTATCTTTTGTACTGCATAGCCTAATTATAAATACAACAAACAAGGTGTATTGGTACAATGGCAAGAGAGATTTTCATGATAAATAAACTCAACAGTATATACAATTCCGTATACTATTAGAGCACTCGTAAAGAAAGGAATTATCACACTTGGGGACAAGTGTACTGCAATGTGTTGTCTCAGCAGCCATCACTACTGGCCAATGACAAGAGCTGGCATTTAGTATGTTATAAACCTCCTCATTCCAATTTTAGTAATGATAGAGGTGAAAAAAGAAGGAAAAAATTAAGACATACGTCAGTAACTTAAGAAACCCATTATGTGCAAGAAGTTATAAAAGCATTGACATCACAAATTAAAGTATAACCACTACTTACTCGATAGTAGAAGTAATCATACAAACGCAGAATGTGGTACTTGTCTGCAGGATCGTGCTTGTTGACATATTTGAGTAGCTTTATCTCATCAAGGCTCTGATCGAAAAAATCCTTGTTGTTCTTAATGATTTTAACACAAACATCCATGCCTGTGTGCAGGTCATGAGCTTGTATAGCTTTGCTAAATGCAGCTGATCCCAGATACTCAGTAACATGATAGCGCCCAGCTATGACAGAATTCAAAACAACGTGGAAATTCTTGTCCTCCTCAAAGCCAGTTCTGCGAAGCAAAAGCCAGTTAGTCAGTCAAAGAAGAATGTTGGAATCAAACTACCAATAATAGTAATTTTCAACAGGCAGGTAACTGTTGTCCCCACCTACAAAACACAACTACCTACCAAAAGCATTTCTTTATCATGAAGGTTACACGACAAGCAACTCAAGAGAACACTTTTTTTTCTTTGTTTTTTTTTCTTGCTTTTTTTTGGGGGGGGGGGGTGTGTGGTGAGAAGGGAGGGGTTGACCACTGAAGTGATTTACATTTTATCATAGTATTAAAATGAAATGAAACAGGTAAACTATTAAGAACTCTCCATTCCTACAGCATCCATGCATAAATAGGGAAGCAGAAACCAACCAAGAACCTTGAAATTTGGAAATATATACATATAACTTGCATCTCATATTTCTAAAGCAATATTATATTTCCTCTGCCTTTATTGAGAATACAAGCAGCCACCAATTCAAGAAAATCCTAGTGATCTCCCTTTTCATCCTCCATTAGCCAAGCAGAGACCAAACACGTTTACTTCTCTTCAATTCTCATGTTTTCACTTACCAAGTATTCACAATGTAAGTCATCCAAAATAGAAGGCTCATGAAAACTTTACACCATAATAGAAATGAGAAAGCACAAGTTTCATTTATGGAACACTTGACATTTATGTGCAACAAAGTAACTACTTATGTGATTTGCTAGCCAATAAGCTGAAATGAGTGTCATCAAATTCTCCATTTTAATATACCTCTATCCCCATTTCAGTTGACATTGACTAGTCCAGTGCACGATTGTCAGTGGGAAAAAAAAATTGTTAGCTAGGACAAGAAAGGTGAAAGTAGGTAAACATCCAATTTAGGCCCACCAAGCAACCATCTGAGTATATCTGGGAATTAAGACAAGTTTTTATCAAAGAGATTTAAGGATTATACAGCCCGCAAGAGAAAGTATTTTACAATATTGTCTATTTGAATTTTAAAAAGATAATAAAAAATAAAAGAAGAAAGAAAAGGAAAACTGTAGCTTTTGAGCAACAACATTTTATTGTTTGATCTGGAGCAGCAACTGAAGAAGCAAAATTAACCAGTAAATAACAAGATCAAGTAACTGACAAATCATACTAAGTGACATGCCTGTTTTTTCTATGCACAATCTTTAGGTTGAAAGTCTCAAATTCCTCCTCCTGAGCCTTGATTTGCCTCACTTGCTCTTGGACAGCAGCTGCCTCTTCATCCTCAAGTGATGCACCTGGATCCTCTTCCCTTCTGGCACTAATTTTTTCATCTTCTTCTCTCTTGGCATGCTCTCGTTCATAATTCGAAAGTGTTGAAGGAGAAGAATTTGCTGATCTTGCAGCATTTGCATTATTTTCATCCCTAGAACTTTTGACAGTTGAAGAATCGCTGCTTTTCTGCCTCCATGTAGCAAGCATATCATCAGTCCCCATCAAAGCATTCAAATGGTCATCAGTTTCATCATTAACAATAGGATCACAGTTGTTTGACCATAATGTTTTACTAGAACCTGCCTGCACCAACTGCCCATCTCTTAATGGAGGAGGAAATGAAAAACCCCCATCATTAAGACTTTTCACCTGTGTACGTATACCTTTATCATTCCCAACAATATATTTATTAGACTCCTGCTTACTGATTTTATTTTTATCCTTGCTTTTTCTACCAACATATTTCTTCTCAGATTCATGATGAGAGACCCGGGATCCACCAATTCCAACATCATGATCATGGAAATACTCTAGATCCCCTTCGCTACTACCGCCAAGCATACTTTCACGTACTTCACTGCCCATTTCAGCTGCATCACTGTTGATTCCCACACCAATTGACCTAACAGAACTATGCTGATCATCATTCATACAAATGTCATCCAACTGCGGTCTTCCACACTCATTCAGAAGTTTGTCATCTCCTAACATGATGAGCTCATTTGTCTGAGTGACAAATCCCTGCCACACTGGTTCTGCACGCATCAAATTCAGCTCTTCTTCGTCCATCAACTGTCCATCATATTGATCCACTAAATCATTATCAGTCCTCCCATACATTTCAGTCACTGTTAGCCCCATTGGATCATCTGAAGCTGTAACTGGTTGAACATTTTTAGCTTGAAAATACTGTTCACCAGAGAAGTATGAATCTTCCTCCGCAAATGATTGATCATCATCTTCATCTTTGGTTGGAACTCTATCCTGTGGGTCTGGAACACTACCATGCCCTGTCCCCTTTTCATTGTCACTAGGGTAATCAATTTCATGAGCCAGAAACCAGGCCTCATCCTCAATAGGTTGTCTCATGTATCCAACATCATCATCATCATCATACTCATCGGAATCCCAATATTCATGCGGGTAATCAACAGATTCACTTAATCCATCACCAACAGTGGCAAAACCAGAAACTAGATCAGATGTATCCTCTGCAATCCCCTGACTTACTGATAGCCAACTGCCTCCTGCAGGTCTTTTTCCACCTATGTCATCACAACAAAAATCAAAGCTCATTCCAAAAGCCACTGAAACAAATAATCAGAGGTAAGAATATATCATAAACAGCATGCAACAAACAATCAAGCAGTTAACCTCAGAAAATTTCTAAAAGCTAGATCTCAAACACCATCATATGGGAAAATTTCTAAAAGCTAGTGCTCAAACACCATCATATCGATTGTTAATGAGCATAACTTCAACAACAACTTCACTAAAATTAACTAAGGGATAGAAGTTTGCAGCGGCATCACTGTTGTTTGTCAATTTATGAGATAACCAACAATTCAATGAGGGCCAAGGAAACATTGTATGCTATTATGTTTTCTATGAATCAGAGAATAATCTTGTTGAAGCAAACTTATGTAAAAACAATTTTAGAAAGTAGTGATATGCCAAGTTTACAAAGTGCATAAAAATTGTAAAAAATATAACGATAGAAAAATTAATCAAATAAAAGATAATCCTTGGAAGATTTAAAAGTTTACTAAAGAACACAAAGACTCTTTGGAAGTGTATCATCCTAGTACTTCCATGGTTGATTTGGCAGGACTAGAGCAATGTAATTTTGAGACCAAAAAGAAAGGAAGAAGTACACTTCCTGTGGGATAACATTCATTTAATGGCACCTTTGTGGATGCTAATAACAAGGGTTTTTCAAGATACATCATTTTTCTTCATTCTTAACAATTGGGAATGGGTTGTAAACTAGGTTGTACAAGTTTAGGATGTTTCCCGTGGGAGATCGAGGATTGAATTTGTTTAGAGGACACGATAGTACAGAGGTTTTTCATGCAGGGTTCTGTTCTAAAAGCGTAATGTGGACATCTGACCCACTTATGTAAATCCTCTCTTCTTCTGCTGGTAAAATTCTTTTCAGTTAAAGAAGAGTTTATTTCTCTACTTTTGCTAGATTGTGCAAATCAAAAAGTATGCAAGTGGGCATGCAGCCTTTTCTTCAATTTTCCATCTCTCTCGAGTCCTAAATAATAAACATTTGTGAAAGAGTGCACAAGTCACATTGAGCTTCATCAAAACTTCTCCGCAACCATCTTAACCTCCATTAGCCAAACTACTTCTAAATACCTTATCTGCACCACCTCTCACTCCAGCATCACCACCATAAAGCAGTTGAGCCCTCCACCGACACCATAGCATTGGTTGCTCCTAAAATAATTTTCTTTCTAAAAGAAAAAAATTGTCATTTTAAATTAAGGAAGAAGTTTAATTAAAAAAAGCCAACTCATTAGAGTTGAAATTCCATAGATAACTCCTTTTGGGCAACTATGCAATGTTATCCCACCAAAGACATATACACCTAGTTGCAACTTTGTAAGCAACTCAAGTTAGTAAGGAGATTTTATTTTTGGTATTGGAAAGAAAAGTTACTAACCCAAATCAATTGCCATAGAAATTCTCCCTTTTCAAAACCCAAGGCTTTACCACCTACACTTATGGCCTCCTCTAAAGTTAATGAAGACTCACACCACATGGTATTGGAAATTACTCATGCTCCAAGCACAAACAAACTTTAAGCTAATTATATCCTCCATTTTTTAAAAAGGAAATACAAAACACCAAATCAAGTAAGATAACAATTACAAAATCAGCAGTAAACACAAATGAACTCTACATAATCAACACGGCATACCACAAACACAAAGTAGGATGCATAATATTTTGCATTATTTCTAAACATATTATCCAATCATCCATCATGTGACTAACCTGAAGAGTGGATTTCTTGTCCAATAGGAACATCCAGATAAGTACCTATAAGTAGGGTATTATCAGAACTAACTAGCTTGGCACCTGCTCCATCATGCTCGAACTTTTCCTCCCAATTAACAGTGAGCGGCTTGTCCTCCGATTTGAGTTTGACTGGTGGCAGCCTGGGGAACTCTTCCCTTGGATTATCATTTGCCGGAGGAAAACCTACGCTGCTTATATTCTTCGGCTCAGGATTCCCCTGAGACTTCCCAAAGTATAAAGCTCTTCCAACCTCGTCCACCTGCTGCTTTATTGCTGCCCTTACGTCAGCTGTGTCTGCTTTGTTTTTCCCTTCTTTTTTATCAGATGCAGCACCAATATCATAACTGGTTGATACATCCCCCTTGGAGAATGGAAAAACAGTCTTGACAGAACAATATTTCCACAAATCTGAAGATGAATTACTGGACTCCTCATTTCTTGACCATGGGTTGTCTGCAAAAGTTTCTTTAGAATATGTGCTACTACTAGTCTTGAGTTGTTGATCAACAACCTTAGGTTCACTTGTTTGAATTTTTTCATACTTGGATTCTGCATTAGCTTTACTAGTACTTTCAAGCCACGAAGTCGTTTTCTCACCAGAAAAGAGAATCTCTTCTCCCGAATCCAAATCTCGAGGTTTCAAATTGACTTTACCAGTATCAGGAATCTCACTTGTACGATATCTTGATTGCTCCAAAGCCTGAAGTTCAGAGATGTTGTTGGCACTATTGCCAATATCATTTCTGTAAGGAACTGAAGGACCGTTGTTAGAATTAAAGTTCCAAGTGTACAAATCAAGAACAGTATCCTCCGATTCTTTGGAGAAAGTGAAGTTCTTGTCACTTGATCCAGAAGCCTCATTAGGCTTATTCTGCTCCCCAGTAGAAGCAGCATTTCTCCATTTGCTTTCAGACCCATTTCTACCAGTCCCACACTCTATTTCTTTCACAATAAGTTCCTTAGAGACTTCACCACTATTTCGAGAACTTGAGCCTTGATTTTCACTCACCAATTTGTGCACATTATGCTCTTCCACCACCTCAGTTGAATCCTTCTCTTCAAGGTTAAGTTTCTGAAGAAATCCATTCAAATCAGGGCGGTTATTAAGCTCACTGCGCAAAGCTGCCTCAGCTCTTGTGAAGTGATTTCTCCTCAAAAATTCCAGAATCACATCAACTGAGCCTGTGTCTTCCATTATCAACCACTACTAATTCAAATGAAGATACTAGAAAGAAGAATCCACCGAAACTGAGAATAGCCAATGCAGAGAAAATTGTCCATGTTAGGTTCTGCTATGCTGAAAATTTTGGAAACAAAGAGAAAGGAAATTCTTAAATCTTGCTGTATGTTGATGTAGTTTCTATCAAAACAGAAATTGATTCAACCAAGCAATAAAATTACGCTTGGCATGGGGTTGACATCGGTATTAAATTTCAAAAACTTGGTTCCCCACACTTTTTCAGCTTCAAAGAGAGCATGCCTCAGTCGTTTCCAAAATGCTTAAAAGTAGTTTACAAATTTGAAACACAAGAACAATCCCCATTTCGCACATTTTTCCTCAAACAAACACCAAAAGAAAACAACTGAAAAACCCTAGAAAATTTTCAAAATACAGAGACTCACAAATCAAATCCGCTGACGCAAAGATCCGCAACTGCCTAAACAAAACCCTAGAAATTCAAAAACACAACCATAACACTCCCGAAACCCAACATTCTCACTCATTCAATAAATTCAAAAATTCTAAACCAGTGAAACCACAGATTCAAAAACAACAGACAATAAATAATCAGCTGAATCGAATTCAAAAAATAAAACCGCACTTACAGATCGAAGAAGAAATGAGAGCACAATAATCCAGCACTGATAGATTGAGGGCGGATTCTATAGCCATCTCAAAATGGAAACTATCACATAGTACACCACATTACAACACAATTTGTGAATTTTTTCAGAACTTTTTTTTTTTTTTTTTTGCCTTTTTTGTTTTGGAATATTTCACTTTTGGCCTGCACTCTCTCTCAGGTCAGGCCTGGCATGGGACGTGGGTCTAAAACGCCTTTTCAACAGTAATAATAATAATAATAACTGATTTTATCATCGGACCCCCTAATTTTTACTTTAACTGAAAATTGACACAATGTGTCACTTCTTGACGAATAGGTCCCAACACTAAATTTGATGACAATATTACCCTTGGTTATCGAATCTTACAATGGAGCATAACTTAATAGAAGAGGACCGTGTTGTCATTTAATAGAACAAAAGAGCTGGATCTGTTTAAATCAAACGAACAACCTACGTCCTTACTAATAAAATGTAAAAATCACGGACCCATTCTATAATTACCCGAAACGAAACTCGACTGCGATGCTATTGTGTTTTGAAAATGTTTTAGCCCCATCCGACGGCCAGTATCGTTTGAATCAAATCGTCGATGTATCCTGTTGTTTGTAGGAGCGGCGGTGGTACGCCGGTGCCGTTGCGGATGTACACTATTACATGTTAATGTTACAAAATTGAATATCGTATGTTCCACAGCACCGATTCTCTTATACCAACACCATGCGAATCTTGTACAATGCTCGTTTCCTTTACATGAAAGGTTTTTCTTTTTATTTTATTTACAAAATTTAATTATATGTTCCATTAATAATCAGATAATTTAAAAAATATATATTTATTAAATAATTTAATGAATATATATTTTTAAAAATTTTAATGAATATAAATTTATGTGATAATATTATTATTATATATATTATTATCATATAAAATTAATAAATTATATATTATATATAATAATTATTTTATTATTTTATTTTATTTATAATGGACGAAATAACACTACATGCAACACTGCTGGCCATGTTGTGGCCAACCCTGACTCGCTTGTTACAAATTTATGTTAGATAAAAATAAAAAATTATTAAAATTTATAAGAGTTAGATTCTACATATCTTAATAGACATATATTTTAGGAAGGAGGTAATAATCTAACCAATAACGAAGTAGTCAGAAACAGATCTATTATGACTCTGATATTTTAATCCAGTACCCACACGTAATGATTACGTTCACAGAGAGTTCATAAGTCTTAAGGTAGAATTGAATGGACATGTAAAAATTCCCACTATAATAAAAATGTCATAAGATTATATAAGAGAGAATATTACAAATTTCACGTTAAATAATACTGAAAAATTATAAAAATTTATAAAAATTAAATTCTATACAATTTCATAGATATATTTTTTAAGAAAGAGATAATAATTTATTTGTGACACCTTCCTTAAAGACTCGTGAGTCGAATTAATTTGGCCGGTGTAAAACAAATAAAGTCTAACATGGTTCATAAACTTATCCCAAGCGAGCCATGTCAAACTTAAATCTAAAATAGATTGCAAACCTTAACAATATAGTAATTTAAATTATTTATTTAATATAAATATAAATAAATTTGCAAGCCTGGACTGTGACGGGCACTGCTCTTTCAGCCCAGCCTCGTTCTTGAGCAAGCTGCATGTGTTGGGACGGTCTTTTATTTTTATTAATTAAATAATAAAATTTATTAAATTTTTATTATTTATTATTAATAAATAATTTTTTATTTAAATAATTAAATAATTCCATTACGCAGTAGGGTCATCCCATTCAAAGCTTTTGGGTACGTTTGTTTTATTAATTTTTTTGGTCCACGCGGCACGCTTTTAGTAAAGTTCTCTTTAATTATCAAGCCCCTGGAGAAAGAAGTACCAAAGCGTTAGAGCTTATCACGTGAGCAAATTAATTGTAATTATTTGGTATGCATGATGCTATTGGAATAAGTCGTATGCTCCAATAAAAACTCGACACACCATCATACAACGCCACGTGAGCATCTGAAATGGAAAAGCTCAGCAAAGGCCCAAACATGGAAGAAGAAGAGAACCCCTCGTAGTCAACTTCTCGTCAACTCCCCGCAACCTTCTCATTGAATTCCCGCTCCCATAACTTTCTTCTTCCGCTCCACAAATTTCCCAAATGCCTTCACCATTAGAATCAGTAGTCCAAAATCGTCATTTGGGTTTCCTAATATGGCAATCCATTCCTTCCACCGCCGTCTTTTCCTTTTTCAAGCTCTTCATCCTCTACCCACTTTCACCCGCCAACTCAATCCTCATTTTCGTCTTCACTTTCTTAGCCTTTCACTTATCCCAGTTTACTTTCTCCTTCGCTCTTTCAATCGCCTCTTCTCCTCATCCAAATCGTCCCGTTTCGTTGCTCCAGCTGCCTCTCGGTCTGCTTTCTTCTTGGTCCCCTGACTTTCGGCGAGGGGCAGTGGTTTCTTTGACTCTCATGCTGTTTGTGGCCGTTTCGGGTGTGGCGGGGTTCGTGTCGGTGGCGTCTGTTTGCTGGGTAAAGGATTATGATGGAGTGGAAATGTTTTGGAGAGTAGGGTTTAGGGGTTTTGTGGGTGGATTGGTTTATGCTTTGTTTTATGTTTATAAGCAGAGATGGGTTTTGGAGTTTCCTATTATTCAGGTCAGTCTTTCTTCTTCTTATCATGATTAGTTAGTAATCTCGTGCCTAAAAGTTTTAATCTTCCATACTCTTATAGCTACATGTTATGATTACGGATATGTTTGGATTGAAGTGTTAATCTACATTTGCTGTGAAATGAAATCTCTATTCATGAAATATAAATGGATGGTGGGGGCTAATTTTAGCTACCGAGTAAAAGCAGGTGTTATTTTTTGAGCTATAATTTCAAAGGAAAGCAGAAACATAGCAGTTACAAACATATCCTAAGTTTGAGTTAGCTAGTGAGCTTATTACTACAACATTTTGTATGCACTTTAATGCATTTAGCCTATGCATGATCCATTCTTCAGCTATGTTGTTGAGGAAATAAGTTCTGAATGTTGATGATATTATTTTGTGTATATTCTTTGAAGCCAGTTACCTGGGTTATTATATCCCACCTGTTTTATGGCTATAAAAAATGCAGTCCCAGTTTCAAATCACATGCACTCAGTTTTCTGGGCTGTAGAAAAAGGAATTGGTTGATGTTGGGATTTGAGGACGACGTTGTTTACATGTACAAGTGTCGGTGTGGTTAAAATGGATGAAGTACAAAGTCTCAGTTATATTAATATTTAAAAATGGATTTTCGAAAATTGAATGTTCTTGGTGGAAAGATTTCCTGTATACATCGTGTGTTCAATTTAGTAGTTGAATTGGAAGGATGAACGAGCTTGTCCATTAAGTTTTTGTTTGCAGGAGGTGAGATCAGTCAATCTTGTGGTCAGACATATTGGGATCTAAGAATTGAGGACACTTCCACAAAATGTTGTTTCTATTTTTAGTTATGAGTGCTTATTCGATAATGTATCATCCTTTGATAAACTATGTTGTCACGATTTGTACTAGACATTTGGTTCTGTCTCCAAATTGTGAGGTATTAGCTTTATACCATGTATTTATGAGTTTGGAGTGGATTGCTCATTCATTTTTAATTGTTTGAGGTCCTTGACTTTTCTGGGTGTATTACACTTTATTTAGATATTCTCATGTTCCTGCAACTTTCCAGTCATTGGACTTACAAATGTGATTTAAATGTCTGCTGAACAGCGACCCCTGTTTTTTAGATTCAAGATGGGCCTCCCATCAGCTATTACAAGAGCCTTAAAGCTATCAAGTGTTGCTTACATTTTTTCAGCATTGCTGGTAATTCTCCTGGCAGATCAAGTTAAGGGTGAAGTAACAATTGGAAAGTTCATTGCCGAGAAGATCATTTTTTACATCGGGTGTTTGGCTGTATTTCTCTGTTGGGAATTAGATCACCATTTACATCAGGTTGGTTTTTCAAAATTAGTAATTTAGCTGTGGATTTGTTTTCTTGTTGATACTTGTTAGCTGTAGCAGGTCTTTAGAAGAATCAATTTTTAGCTTAGAAATTTCAGTTGCTACTTCGAAAATTCCATATTAATTATTTTAGTACAAATGAGAGCCTGCAAAAGACACAAGGATGTTATTTCAACGAATAAAAAATATGCAAATCTTCATGCAGTAAAAATATACAAAATTGATTGTGCATTAGTTTTTGTATGATTATAGATGTTATGAATGTTGAAAATAGATCATCACAATTCTTGGTACCATACCCTTATCTATACTATTGTTTATAGTGTATGATTCCTTCTCTGTAAATTAACCAGTTTTTCTGGATCTGTTACAGTGTTACCCTTGTAACTCCTTTAAAGGTTAGAAATAATATGACAAAATTGTCTGTATATAACCTTTGAATATTAGCTAAATAACTTTAGCTTGTAATTTTCATTCTTTTCCTATTCTTTTGTACCCTTTGATCGTACTGTTACCCTAAAGTTCTCAACCATATTTATTTATATATTGTTATGTAGGTGCTACATACAAAAAGGTTCATATTTGCTCCGCCTAAAGGATCAGCTGCAGCAGAAACAAATCCAAGTGAGCCACTTCTAGCAGCTTTGGAGGAGAGCACTCCAAATTCTCTTCTACAGTATCTTGCATATCTTGATCTCTGTATGGTTTGTGAGAATAATGTTGACACATGGAGACGAGCTGCCTTCTTTGAAGAAACCAGCGAAACTTACAGAAGAATTATAGATGTATGCTTGAAGCCTCTGAAACAGCTTGCAACAAAGTTGGGTGAAGGAATGGACGCTGGTACTGTCGAAAAAGACTTATCCAATCAGTTGCTGTCACCAACTGACATGCGAGTGGATTCAAAGTATTCTGAACCATTGAACAACTTTCAGGTATGGAGAGCTATTTTTGACAGGACTCTGGGTTCAATTTAAATGTGCATATATGCTTGCAAGTGTTTCTTTTTGAATGGCACGACTAGGAGACCTATATTTTGTCAAATTTAAGCATATTAAAGTTGGATAGCTTGGACCTGATCATGGTTTAGGCCAGGTTTGGGAATAAGCATTTAACGCATTTCGCATGGTTGATTTTGAGTTAGGTTACATTTTTTATTGAACCTTTGCGCTATATTTCCATATGTTCAAGTCCAGCCAAAAATTCTTCATGCCAAATTTATCATGCCCAAACCTGTTCATCAGGCTGAAAATTTGCCTGAACCCGCCCTACCCTAGTTAATGCCGGACCATACTTGAATCGCTGTCAGCTCAAATATGCCTAAGTGGGTTTGTGGTGGGATAAGGCTTATAAATCAAGGATTTAAGATTTGAAATAGAAAAATTGGAATTTGTGGATCAATTATAGTTAAATTATTTTATTGGAGCAAATGCAACCTTGTAAAGTTCAGGGTGCTGGAATTATCTGGCACCGTTAGAATCTGGTTTGAAAGGTTTCAAGACAAGAGCTTTAAATGGAATAAAGGCCAAGGTGTATCATATGTTGCGTTTTGGGCGGATTTGGGTCGATTGATTTGGGCTTGGAAATACTGCTGACATTTAGAAAGGAATTATTTAATTGTTTGCTGTGCAGTTTTATGGAACTCAAGAAAATAAAGAAACAAGAAATAACACAACAATTGCTTCAAAAAAAAAATGATCATTTTAACCCCAAACTAAATATGATCTGATAGAAGTAAGATAGCCTTCGCTCCTCTATTTTGCAGTTCTTGGAAATTAAATATTCTCAACCCCTAGTTGCAGCATATAAACTGTCAGCTAAGATGTTTGAAAGTGTGATAGACAGTTCAGAAATGTGCGGACATTGCATAAAGGCATCAAAGATTTTTCTGTTGAGCTAGCTAGAGAAAATGAGTCGAATCAATCTTCAACGCTGGCTTTCAATTTAGTTTTTAATTTTTTTCTTCTACTTTTATCTGTCTGGTCCTATGCATGTTTGCTGTTCATTTGAATTTTAGTGACAATTTTATTAATTTGATGACAATGGATTGTTGCAGCTATGTGCTTGGTGTTCTCGGACAGTTGCATCCTTGACTGCACACTCGCACAAGGAAGATAGGTTTGGGGTCGCTCAACTTTCTGGTAGCAATGTTGCTGTTCTCTCAACACTTTTATCCTGCCTGCTTGCAGTTGAAGCATTTATGGGGAAGAAGACCAACTTGCAAGCGTCGAATCATTTGATGGGGCCAGCTGGTATTAAATGGGCTCAGCTAAACACGGGAAGAAGAGACGTTGGGGTGGTTAAAAAGAGAGGTGGATTGCTACATTCAAAAGCATACGCCATGGCTGATGTCCTAAGGAACTCAATTTACTGTATTGTATCTGCTTTCCACTATGAGATGGTCAGTAGCGCCAAAGCAGGTCTTCTTGAGAAGGATTGGCTTACCGGTAGCAAACCTCTTTTTGGCACTCATGAGCTACTGTTGCAGAAATTGCGACAGTTCCTGGATTTTCAAGCTTGCTAGCTGCTGCTCTATACCCCATTTTAAACAATCTTTTTTCTTCCATCGGTCTTGATGAAACAACTTGCAATGGGATCGTCTAGGTTGTTAATCCAGAGTGAGGTGGAACGTATAACAGTTAACTTCAATTTTGCTTTAAAGGAAAATCAATGCCATCTTTATAATATTCAAGTTGTATGATTGATATAGAACAAAATGAATTTGGTATCTTTATGAGCTGAGTTGCAAAATATCTTTTGTTCTGAAGGGTCGGAAATATGGCTTTAAGGTGGTTATTAGTTTACTAAACAATTGGATACTGGGAAGGAATATAATTCACTAAACAGAAAAATCAGACTCTAAATTCAATGAAGCAAACACGGAGCAAGTGGGAGCATGACTTTTTATGGGTTGGTCCGTTGAACTTTCAAAAATAAGATGAAATTAGTGAATATAACTGCTAAATACTTAAATTAGCTTTCTTTTTCAGCTCCTGTTTTGCCAACAAGCAACTGAATGTTGAGCTATTTCGTGTACTATATGATGCCTTTTGACCAAACTCAATTGCAGAGTTGTACTTGGAGATACCTGTCTGGTTAGGGTCCTGCACTTCAAAAACTCACCCAGGTTTCAAAATTTCAGGAAAACTTAGGGCCGCCTGGATTGCTTTGTATCAAATGTTTAGGTTGTAGGTTATGTTTGCATGCGAATTTCCTAGAAAGAGATTCTCAGGCTTTAATTAGAGCCACGAGTAGCTAGCTACTCAAGCATTTCTTTTGAAAATTGTTATTTAAGATAGAGGCTAACAACTCCTCCAGTACTTTGTGGCAGTCCCAAAATCAGCTTTTTCTAAGCCAAAGTTATTGGCTTTAAAATTTAAATTAATTATTATGTAATTATTTTTTTTATTATTTCTAAGAGGTTTCCTGATATAATTATAGTTTTTAATTAGCACTTATTCTAAGAAAGTGCTTCCTGATTCAAGGCCAAAAGACTGAGACTTGAAACGACTAATTATATCCACACTAATTATATTCACAAGTGTATTATAATTTTTATGTTAAATATTTTAAATTTATTTTAAATAATAAAAATAAATATAATAAATTATATTATTTTATATATATAAAAAAAATAAATTTGACATAAAAATACAACTTAGAAGTAAATTTTTAAAAAAATTACGATACTCCAATTTTATTTAATTATTATCACGCATTATTTAATAATTATATGTTTTAATAAATTAATAATGTATTAATCTCAATTACATCATTGATCACTTCTATAATATGATACTCACATTCTCGAAGACATTGTACTGTTGTCTAGGTTGTAGTTCTTATCCTCTCTCAAGTGTCAATCCATTGAAGCTTTTGATTGCTCCAATTATAAGCTTAAAGAAATGATAATTTGAAATAATGAATATTCAATTGAGAGGCTTTTATCTTGTTCACATTGCATGTGTATACATATATCTCCATGTCTACTATAATGAATGATGCTATTTATATTATTATAAATGAACATACTGCTATATTTATTAAATGATTGTCGCCTAGAATATGAATCTTTAAAAAATTTATATATTTAATATAAAAAGAATGTAACATGATTGAATAAATAAAAATATTATTTTTTATATCACATAAAATATGAATCAATTATAAATTTATAAGATCGGATAAATAATTTTACTTAATAAATTAATATTTTTAATCATAATAAATGATCTTAAATGTATTGATTTAATTTTATTTTAAAGAAAAATCACATCAAAATTCTTTTATAGTCAGCTATCTAATTGATTTCATGTCATGATACCAAACACTACCAACAAATTATGTAGATGTGAGTCCTAGCACTAAATCAACAAGAGTATTATGCATTAACATTACACTTTTTTTTGTTTTTTTGACAACAATTATATATGTGTTGGTAATTTGATTACAAAATTCTTCAAATGGGGGACTTCCAAGTTCAATTAATGTGACTTCCATGTTGAAATTAATTGGTCCATGCCATGCTCCTTTAAGTGTATTAGGTTATTATCACTAATTCATTCACGAAGAGCGCATCACACTTTTTATCGAATAAAATTGTAATTTATAAATTATATTATAAAATTTTTTTTATTATAATATATAAAATATAAAATATATTTAATTTTCTTAATTCTTATATTAATATTATAAATTTTATATTTATATCTTAAATTTTTATATTTTATATTTTAAATTTAAAGTTAATTATTTTAATTTTTATATTTTATGTTTAAATTTATTATGTTATTTATTTGAAATTTTTTATTTTATATTTTAAATTTTATATTAAGAGATGGAAGATTTATTCACCTATTTTAGTTAAATTTTTTAAATATATATATAATATAATAATTAAATAAATTAGACATTAAATTTGATAATTTAAATTAGTAGAATGGTTGTATCCAAAACATTCTGTTAATTAACACAGTAGCCGAACTCAGGAAAAGTAGGTGTTTATATATTAAGTAGACATAGCAAGGGGGAAGAGAAACTCATGAAACAGAACATTATACCAGAGAGAAAAGAAAAATGTTAATGGAAGCAGAACAAGAGCTCATAACTCTGCGGCAAGGGAACACGATAAGTTCAGCGGAAAAAGAAGCAGTACTGGCAACAGCAAGCAGCAAACTGGAGTTGACAGTAGATGAAGTGGTGGAAGAATACATGGGGTCTTTTGGTTTATCGCAACTGTTGCATATTTTCTTGGTGTCATTGGCATGGATTTTTGATTCTCAAAACACTTTGGTCGTGATTTTTACTGATGCTCAGCCATCTGCATGGAAATGCAAAACCAGTGGTCATAATTTTGATAGTCATGGGAAAACATTTAATGTTTCTTCTTCTTCATTTTCTTCACCATTTTGCATGGAAAATAATGGAGGAAAGGGATCTGTCTGTGCGTTAGCAGAAGGGACATGGGAATGGGTTGGTGGGAACACAAGTTCCACCATAGCTGAGTGGAATCTCATCTGTGATAGAAAGTTTCTTGTTGCCATTCCTGCTTCTCTTTTCTTTCTGGGTTCTCTTTTGGGTGTGTACATATAAACTTGACTAATTTTCTTAATTAAGCTGTTTTACTCTCATGCATTTTAACTTCTGCAACATCTTTTCTCACTTCTCTCTCACCAAATATTTGGATTTACGCTCTCCTTCGCTTTGCAAACTGCTTTGCCCGTTCTGGCATCTGGATTTGTTCTCTGGTTCTCTCGATGGAAGCCGTCGGCCGCAAATGGCGGGCCAAGTTGGCCAGTACGGCTTCTTCTTACTCTAAGCAGGATTCTTTCTCTCCCTTCTTAGCTTATCCTACCAGAACTTGTTGGAGAACTCTGCACAAAATCTTATCAGTTTTCCCTCTCGTTTACTCGATTTTGTTGCTTCCTTTTGTCTCTGAATCTTCTCGATGGCTGCATGTTATGGGAAGAAGCAAAGAAGCGCTTGACGTGTTGAGAAAATTTGCAAAACTCAATGGGAAAACGCTGCCCGCGAATTTATCACTGGCAAATCCTCCTGCGGCGGCCAAAACAGGAAGTGGAAGTGCTCTGCTTCTGCACAAGGAAGTTGAGAGTGTTAGCAGTGTCCGGTAACTCATCAGTAATAATTTGAAAAACTGATAAGAATTGAGAGAGTTTGAATTATAAAAAAAATTTATTAATTAATAAAATTTAAATTAAAAAATTTGATAAAATTATTGTTATTAATATTAATAAATACGGAGTTTATATTATTGTTAGTTGCTCAATTAAAAATTAAAAAGTCTTTTATTTATCAAAGACTTCTTCTTCTTCTTTGTTTCCAATTTTCTTCACAAGTCTTTGGACTACAAAATGGGCCGCTAGAAGACTGATTTCGGCCATGACTGCTGGATTTGGAGTTGGGTTTGTTTACTACGGAATCCAATTAAACGTCGAAAACCTGAACTTCAATCTCTACTTCTCAGTTGCACTCAACGCAGTAATGGAGATTCCAGCAGTTGTCGTTGGAAGTATTCTGTTGAGCTTCGCAAACAGGCGCGTGCTTTTCTCTATGTCGGCTTACCTTGCAAGAATTTCGTGTATTCTCTGCATATTTTTCTCCTCAGGCCCTGGAAAATCGGAAACATATCCGGTGGAAGTTGGCCGCAGTTGGCTACTGAAGCAGTAGGATTCATGGCTGCTTCGACTGCATTTGACGTGACGTATATCTACAGTGTCGAGCTTTTCCCGACGAATGTGAGAAACTTTGCATTGCCATTTCTGCCTGGCAGCTGCAGTTTCGCCATTGCTGGTTGCTATTGGTAGGCTGAGTCCATCTCTTTCGTTTCTGATATTTGGGCTGTTCTCCATTTTTAGTGGGATTCTGAGATTTTGGCTGCCGGAGACAAAGAATTCCCCCCTGTATGAAACCTAAACCAGTAAGAAGAAGAACAAGAGGAAGCGAAGTGTTTCGAAGCAGCAGCAGCTGATGAATCTGTTTCTGAACTGGGAATTGAGACAAAAAAACTAATCAAATTCCTCAATTTGATCTTGAATTGTATTGAGATTGTATTCAAACATATGTGTATAAGGTGTTATGAAGTTATTACGTTTAGACCCTAGAATTCGAGTAAAAGGTGTTTTCTGCTGAAAAACTAAAAATCAAGCCAAACCTATGATTTCTTTCCAGCATTGTAATGTTTCTCATGCGAAAGAGTTGGACATTGTCCACATTTCCAATCTCAGACATATTACAGGTTCAGTGGCAATCACAGAATTATAGTGAAATTAAATTGCCAGAAAACCAAACTGGGAGAACATGCATATGTTCTTCAATTTTGAGGATAGTTTGATCTTTTGTTGCTTCATACATTCGGTCGCTGACAGATTTAGGGTACTTGATTATTGATAAATTAATTACAGTAAGTTTGTTTTTAATCGTTGCATTGACTTTCAGAGAACTCAATTGTTTTCTACATGCATTCTAACATCATGTACTGGAAGGAGGTATTGCCGAATTTTCTGAGACTAGAATCAATTGTTTGTAGTTTGCAGTTGCAATATGAAATTATGAATTCTGTGGGGATGGAATTGAGGGTGATTTCATCTTGCATTGATTTTGTTAAAACCTTGTAAACAGGAAGTGAAGCATGGAAAATTTAGGTACTCGTAGATGCGTAGATTATATGATGGGAAAGAGATGGAAGGACAACAGATATGAGATCCATCAATATTTTAAGAAGTTCAAATCAACAGAAGAGGCGGAGCTGTTTCACGACACAGATTATCCACCGGAGTGATGAAGCGAAAACAGATGAAGAACCAGAAGATTATCCACTTCAAACCTTTGCCTAACGAATAAATGATCAAATCTTCAACTGGGTTTGCATTTCTGAATGTCGATATATGCGCCATTTCTTTACATCTTTGATGCTCGGAAGAACAGGTCTAAGTCGAGGAGCAGTCGTACAGGTTAAACAGCGACAACCGCGCGCAAATTCTTCAGAGAGTTTCTGCAACATCCGGACAAGAGACATTTATGTATGAATTTATTGAGTCAACGCTTGTAATATTTTCAGTCTCAAGACAACGATTAACGGTCATGATTATTTCAATTATTTCATCGCAAATAAATCGGACCGCAGAAAACGAAGAAAGACTGTTCCTATCATAATCTAAATACAACCTTTTAATACAGCACCTTGCACACCAAACCCTGTGATATTTGGACACGTGGCAATTCTATTGGGCAATTCCTGACCGTCGGATCACCACTCATTTAACAATCGTTCACGCCCGCTTTTATATCGAAGCAAAGGGGAAAAACCTCAACGCCGCCTGGTGAACCAAACAACACTCTTATCTTCTCTTCCAAATCCTTTTATACCCACGCAAAACCCTAGCCGAAGGTAACATGCTAAAACCCTTTAATCTCTCTTTCGCTTTCTGGGTTTGTTCGATTTCGCTGTTTTCTTTTGTTATTTATCTCGCAATGCAGGGAAAATGTGAGGCTGTTCTCATGGTTTGTTGTTCTGGGTTTGCTTTGTTTTTGAGCTCGCTTATGTGTGCATTTATCGTGTTGTTGAATCCCTGTTGTAATTCCTATCTGTATTTGTTTGATTGAGCTGGATAGTTTTCATTTTTGTGGGACTGATTTTAGGGTTTGTGTGCATGTAATAAGTAAGACGGGTTTGCTTATCTTGGCTCATGTCTTTTGTTGTTGTTCTTATGACTTGTATTTCAATTCAAGTTTTGGGGTTTTCTTTTCTTTTTTTTTTTAATTTTCGGTTATGCGTGTTTAAATTTTTTGGCGTATGTTTCTGTTTGTAGTTCGCTTTTTTTTCTTTGTTGAGCTTTTTAAGTTGAGAATACCAACTGTATTTTGGTTCATATGATTTCTATGGTTGAACTTTATATCATTTCAATCCATTATGAGCTGGATGTCTTCAAATGGGTCTATTTTTGGATTTTGTTAGATGTTAATGATTTTATGTTCTCAAATCAGTGGAAATTCCATGTAGTCTGCCTTTGATTGTTTATAGCTCATTATTTTTTGAACTTTTGACTTTAAGTTTCCATGTGTTCTTAGTGTACCATTGGTGGCTTTGCTGGGCCTGTGTTTAAAGCTATTGTCACACTGATTGTTTTCTATACTGTCACGCAGATGGACAGGGAGAAGCTAATGAAAATGGCCAGTGCAGTTCGCACTGGTGGGAAGGGTAGCGTCAGAAGGTATGGAAGTGTACCCTGATATTGGATCTTCTGTTTTGAAATTAGCATATAGATGTAACAAAATTGTTGTTAGTTAGCACTATGACTGGATTACTGTTTTTGTTGTCCGTTTCTGTCTATCTGTTTATATTCAGTTTATATTGAGCCAAAAAAATAAAATAGAACTTCTATGTTTTCACAATAAACTCAGTCGTTAATTGTTTTGGCCTTTTGGGTATTGTGATTAAGAATTTCCGGTTCAGTGGATTCCATTTCGTGTTTTGTTGTGGTTCTGTATGAACAATGCTGAAGGAATGAAAACTCATGCTTTGTTCATTGTTCTACCTGTGAATGACTAGGTTAATTTTGGTGTTGTGGGACATGGCTGCATCAATGGCAATAGTTTAGCTTTCAATTGGAGAAGCATTAGTTGCTTTTGTGTGCCATGTCTCGAAGGATCTCCTTTCCTTTGTTATGATCTTATATTGAACTTCCGACTTGTGATTAGAAGCAGTTAATTATTATTTTTTTAACATTTGCTTTCAACCACAGAAAGAAGAAGGCTGTACACAAGACAACCACCACTGACGACAAAAGGCTTCAGAGCACCTTGAAAAGAATAGGAGTGAATGCTATTCCTGCAATTGAGGAAGTTAATATTTTCAAGGATGATGTAGTCATTCAGTTCGTAAACCCTAAGGGTAAAGCCAACAAAACATGATTTGGGGTCTCTAATATAATTTCATGCAGTTAATGTACTTGTCTTCAAATTGATTAGTTAAGAAATTCTTTGTTTCTTTTTTCAGTACAAGCTTCAATTAATGCCAACACATGGGTTGTTAGTGGTTCCCCACAAACCAAGAGTAAGCCTCTCTTTTTATTTTTATGTTTTGGGATTTGGGAAGAAAATTGTAATTTTATGTACTAGTTTTTATATGTGACGTGTAATTTCTTTGTAGTTATGTTTATTTGATGAGTCTGGGGCTTTGTGGCCTTGCCATATTTTCCTTCATATTTTGTTGTCACGAGATTAACTGTGAAATTTTCTTTTTACAGAATTGCAGGATATTCTCCCAGGAATTATCAACCAATTGGGTATGCATTTTGTAAATTTCTTTTATCTCAGTTGATTATTTAGTTAACTTGTTGCCAATGGCCGAATTTCATTTCTATTGAATCATTTTCAGGGCCAGATAACTTGGACAACCTGAGGAAGTTGGCAGAGCAGTTCCAGAAGCAAGCACCTGCTGCAGGGGCTGGTGCAGACGCCACCCAAGAAGAGGATGATGATGATGTTCCAGACCTTGTGGCAGGCGAAACCTTTGAAGCTGCGGCAGAGGAGAAAACCGAGAAACCAGCTGCTTCTTAGAGAGTTTTTTTTGAGGGACTTTGTGTTATTCTATATATTTTCTATGTTTTTTGAGGTCTTTACTTTCTTCTTCTTCTTTTTTTTTTTTTTCCAAGTTAACTTTCTCATGTTTCATCAGGTGCTCCTGCATGTGACACTAGATGTTGTTACTTGAATTCAATGTTTTGGTCCACAGAAACTTTTATCTTTCGTGGAGTACTTCCCCAGTTGTGAAAGAGGCCAAGGATTTTCAGATTTTGGTCGATTTTCTGATTTTGCTAAAACTTCGAAAGTTACCAGAAGCCGCAACCATCCAATTTCAAACATGCTCTTAGTTTCACTTAGGCTAAATTGTTGCCTGCATGTCTTAGAGATGATTCAGTATGACTTGATTTTGTGCTGTGGGGTTTTCTGGATTGGATTGCATTTGAATATTTTGAATCCTGAATAGTGTTGTCTCTTGTGTGAATTGAATTGCATATATGTATTAGTATTTTTGGAAAATGTGTTCCTAAATTTAGCATGCTTGGTATTATAGGTTGTTTGGGATTATGATTTGTTGAGCACGTTTGGACAAAACCAGGTAGAAGATATGGAATATAATAAGAGAATTCGAGCCTATTCCCACTCTGATAGCATCAAAATTTATGCTGAATAAAATCTGATAATCAGTGATCTCAGGATTAATTCTATTAATGATAATGACAATAGATGGCCACGCCAAGTCCAGTGTTTTCATGGGTGCTTCTGACATGGCCAGACAAGCCCACTACAATATATCGTTTAGTATTTGTATATTCTTCTTCATTCCATTGTCTCTGCACATCCCATTTTCTGGCGAAGCCGAATGGGTTGTGCTTGTTTTTCAAGGTACTAAATTAGAAAAATGGAGTTTCCTTCAAATTCTGTGATATTGCTGCAGCTGCTTTCTAGTGGTCATTTCTGCTAACTTTACTGAGTTCTTTTAACCACTATGGGCTCGTGATCACATCGCTACCGAAGGAGGCAACATCAAGTTATTTCTCGACATTGTTTCTGAGGAAACATATCTTGTTCAAACACATATATATCCAAACTGGCACTGGAAATCAACAGCTTTGCCATGCAGGCATAATGCTTCCACTATAATCACCAACTTTCTTACAATCCTATAATTATCTTTTTCACTACAATTTTCCTGCAAAAATTTTGCAGGTTTCTCATCTATGGAATTCCAACAAGACTTCTCACAAACAAGGAAGAAAACTTCGTGCTATGCCCGAAGAATCAAGCCATGGCAACCCGGGGCTCGGTTTGGAATGAAGGTGATTGGCCAACACAGGGAGGATAAGTGAAAACTAATTGGACACATTCTCCATTTGTTGCAACATTTAAATCTTTTGAGATCACTGCATGCAAAATAGGAAAAGCTTTGGAGCTGTCTTATTATCTTAAAATACTTGATGTAATAAAATTATTTAATTAATAAAATAAAATAAATTTATTAAAAATAATTATTTTATCTAAAATTTTTTTTTTATTTATCCAAATGTCAACACGTGATTTGGTTTAAATTACACGTCAGCACAGCGGAGATTTAAGACCATAATTCCTCATCTTTATTTTTATTTCAGTGTGTTGGGCATCAAGCTACCATTGTCATTTATTCAAGCGGTAACAGAGGCAGTATTTTCCACATTATCTAAGGAACTACGTTGATGCTCAGCTTCTGGCCGTTTTCACAGTGATCACCTACACCGCAAATGTACCAACTTCGGCCAACCTCTGATAAAACCACTGAGTCGCTGCCACTATCGAACAGCCTTATATATGGGTCCTTTACGCAATCTTCATACGCAGCCGAGTTCACCTGCATTACATTGTGCAGGTCTCGTTCATAGTTGAAAACTGTCGGAAAACAATAACGATAATCAGTGCTGCTTGTCTGCATCTGGTAACCAACTTAATTTTCTGGTAAAACATGCTTACAGTACAAATGATTTGTATTGCCTCTGTTTATATGTGTGCGTGAAATCGAAAACTGGAGAATGCAAGCTTAATGTGATTTCTATACTTACCAAGAACATCACCTACATGGAATTCTTTTCCCTGAGCCCAGTTGGAAGTGTCGGTGACGATATTCCAGCCATCGCTGTCTCCAACAATATGGGTTGCTCCTCTGACTACAAGCATATTAAGGAATGCAGCGAGAACAAGGTAGAGCGTGATTGTATTGGAGAAACGGGAAGCTGGGAAAAGCATTTTTCTTTTCCCTTTTACCCTTATTGAAGATGATGGATTTAGTGATGGTTATGGATCTGCAAATGCTATTCTTTACAAAAATATTCAGTGGCATGGGTTGGAGGCTCACAATTTTGTGGTGTTGGCCTGATTAGGTAGTCATGTAAATTATGTTAGATGTCTGTTGTCCTGATAGTTTGCCTGGACACTGCAACTGCTGTTGGGTTGTATGTACACATGTGCATGTTCTCTCTTGCAGATGGTCGCATATTTCCTTTTTTATCAAACTTCCGTCATTCAACAACGATGCAGGAGAGTTACAGATCCAGAAAACTTGAGTTCAGACCATGAAAATGTATGATTCTAGGGATATTTGGGTAAAGTTTGTTGAGGTTGGAACTCCCTTCAATGGCATTGGGTCCTTGGCGCAACAAAGAGACAGTCCTTTATTGAAATGGATTCGTAATTTGGCTTAAGTTGCAACTATACTCGTTTAAGAAACTGTCTTTATTAAGTCATAATATGACAATGAGAGAGTCGCAAATACCAGTAAAGAACTTGCAAAGCACTAAAGAACATTCGTACTTCAATTCACAGCAAGGCCATTTCCACATGCCCAGTTTCATTAGCCACGGCATAAGCATCGCTCGTCACATGGATTCTAACACAACATTTACTTAATAAAAAGAACTCGAAAGCTTCTTATGACGAGATCTTCTGGCTTAAAATCTTAGTAAAAGTTTTCAATCATTTGTCTAATTTTAATTTAATAGTACAATGAATGATTGCCAACTTTATAATGTTAGAAATTAACCCACCAACTATAATTCAAGTTTGGATTTATTTAAAAAAATTTAAAATAATAAACTTAAAATTTAAAATTATTAATATAAAATAAATCTTAGGGATGATGTATTAGGACTAATCCTTGCATGAATTTCATTATCCATAAACCCTAGAAGACAAAAGCACTAAAGAAAAGGGAAACCCAGAAAGAAATTATAGGTATCTTCTTCATATCTAATATGGTCTTTAGTGGAATTAAAAAGCTTTGGCATGCAGCAGAAATCTGAATATGATCAAGATTTAAGCACACCTTGGGTGAAGCCCACAATTGAACAACTCTGCCTTCTTCGCTTTCTCCCACCAGTTTGATCCCTTCATTTTCTTGCTTGTTTTCTTCTGCAACTTAATTTTCTCCAATTGAAAACAGCTTTCCATATCCGTCTCCTTCTCTTTTTTTCCCATTCTGCTGCTGCAACTCTTCTGATGTTCTTTTACCTCTTTCTCTCTCTTCACCAGCATTTGATAATACTCCTTGTTCCTCTTCTCCAGCCCATATATTTGTTCTTGTAAATCCTCTATCTTTCGGCCAAGCATACAAACCCTATGATCTTCTCTCATTCTCAGCACACATCTAGCAAGCTCAGCTGCCTTTCTCTTCATAAACATCGCGTCGGATGCCAGCACTTTGTTCTCTTCCGTGAGTGTCCTCACTTTGTACCCCAACTTCACATTCTCATTCATCAAAACAATCCTCTCCGATTCTAACAAGTCTAGCAAGTTCTTCAGTAATTCTATCTTCCTGGACATTTCGTTGCAGAGTTGATCCATGTCATTGACTTGGTTGAGTAGAATATCGTTTTCGACATTTTTGTTGACAAGTTCAGCAACTATACTATCAACGTCAGTATAGTTCCGAGATGCAGCAGCAACCATTGTTGTTTGTTGCTGGTAGGAAATGCTGCTTTCAGCGTCGGATTCAATGTGGCTAATCTCAGTCTCACCATTTTCTAGATTTTCTCCATTCTGATAATCACAATCAGAAGCAGCAGTGATTTCAGAAGAGCTTCCGCGAAAATGGTGTTTGTGTTTGCGTTTCGATTGTTGGCAACGATCCAACAAGGTGATGTAGCTATTGTACAAGTCTTTGAGAAGGGCAAGAAGCTGAGGGCGTTTCTGGTAATACCATTCAGCTCGTTCTGCGAAGGTGTCACCAGTGTTTTCTTCTTCAGAAATGCTGCCTACCAGCAACTTCTTCATTCTGTCTTCAACGTCTGACAAAGTTACAATTCAACTTTTCTTAAATTCCATATCAGATTTTAAATAATTAAAACCCACATAACCAAATTTTAAGTGAGACTCGAAATACTGATGAGACTTCTACTTTGTTTGACAAAGTGACAAAATGTGAAGAACTTGTCTTTAAACTGCAAATTCCAGGAGAAAAGGGACGAAAATGCAAAAATTTCAAAGTTTGGATTGGCGTTATGGAAGCCCACAACTGCAAGTACAATCCGTATTTGTATTGTAGAAGGGCGGCGAGTGTTTGGTACGCGAACCAGGCGGCGCGTAAACGAAAGAAGAAGATGGACGACATGGAAAATTGTGTTGAGAAAGGAAGGTAGAAGATAGAAAGGTCGCTGTCACCAAAATCAAATGTTCACTGCAACAAGCAAGAGTGATTCGACTCGTGACTGAAAACAAGGGGCACTTACACTGTTTCAAATTTTAAATAACGAATTTGCAAAATTTTTAATTCAAGAAAAAAAAAATCACAAATAATGGGCAAATGGGTTAAAGGGATTGCATTAAGTGCGAGTAAGCGTACCAACAAGAGCCGGCAGAAGCGATGATTGCTCAATACTGTATAAGCTCCTTGGAGGGGTTTGATTGGAAGTAGCCATCTCCGCCGACTGATTAGCCTCCGACATGCCGGGCCTACCGTATTAAACTGCTACGAAAATAGAAAGTAAACAGAGTCTTGACTCCTGTTCAAAATTTAAGGATTGCATTTAAGAGAACGACCGTACAATCATGGAGGAAGCAGGAGGAGAAGAGGATAGAGAGAGTACGAAAGCTTTGTGTTGTAGCAGAAGGAAGCACAAGTCACAGATCTCGATGTGAATTTAATGTAAATCAAATCAATCACCTATCACAAGTCCTTCATAAATGTGAAAAATCTAGATATTAAGGGCGTTGGAACAGTCATAACCAATCGCCGTAATCAATCCCCGTGCAGCTTTAATTATTATTTGATTTTATCCTTGTTTTTGTTCTTTTATTTATTTATTTATTTTTTAATTTAGTTTCAGACAAACTAATTTTCTCGGTAAGATGCTGAGGGAAAGGATAAACATGTTAGAGAAATAATAATTATTCTGTTTGGCTGCCGAGAAAAGGCAGAAAAATTTTCTGAGAAAGTTAAAACCCGTATATTTATGAATACAAAAGGAAACTAGCACTCAAATGGCTGTATACATGAACATGAGATTCAATAAACTGAGAACAATACTACCAAAAGTAGTCTG
Source organism: Khaya senegalensis (assembly GCA_032402905.1). Lineage (NCBI taxonomy): Eukaryota > Viridiplantae > Streptophyta > Magnoliopsida > Sapindales > Meliaceae > Khaya > Khaya senegalensis. Next base: position 777,101 of record CP135557.1, on the reverse strand, counting down.
TTTGGCTGCCGAGAAAAGGCAGAAAAATTTTCTGAGAAAGTTAAAACCCGTATATTTATGACTACAAAAGGAAACTAGCACTCAAATGGCTGTATACATGAACATGAGATTCAATAAACTGAGAACAATACTACCAAAAGTATTCTGTTTGGCCGCCAAGAAAAGGCAGAAAATTTTTCTGAGAAAGCTAAAAAGCATACATTTATAAAAACAAAAGGAAAACAGACAGACAGTGTGCATGAAATTCAATAAGCTGAAAACAATATTCCAAATGCTTTCTGTTTGGCTTCCGAGAAAACGAAGAACAAAATTTCTGAGAAGCTAAAAACGCATGCAGTTGTGGTTTCTGGGAAAAAAAAAAGAAAAAGGAGGCGTAAAAACATGAAAGATGAGGTTCAACGTGAGAAAATTTTCTATTATCTTAGTTTTCGTTTTCCCGGAAACCAAACAAAGAAGCAAAAATTATTTGCAAGAAAGCAGCATACCGTACTGACAATTCTCTGCTGAAGAAGCCAAAGAACGTCAACAGAAGGCTTGGGTAATGTGAATTCCACAGAGGATTGCGCGAGGGAGGAGACGGTGAAAGTTGAATATTTGAAGGAATGGAAGAAGTTATATATGTACAGTAACGAAGGACACTGCTCAAAATCCGCCGGAATAATTTTGAGATTGACGCATCATACGCCGACACGTGGTCTGTCAGTGATTCTGATGTCGTGTTCTGATCATCTACGCTTTGTCAAGGACTTACGGTAACCCGAGTGCGTAAGTAGACGTTGACTGGTCCTGTAAGTCCCAAAAAATACAGGATCAGTAAGGCATGAAACGTTGTCGTGTTACAGACCCAAATGACATCCGCTCCAACCCGGTATAAAAGAAAACGAATTTTCACACGTGACTTTTTATTAATTTTTTTTTAAGAGTTATTTACTGTGAATTTTATATTTTTTTTTCTTTTGTCTTTGTATCTTTAGCCCAACTTTCATCAACCTCTCCTTTGTCACAGGCCACGGTTTCTCTTCCGTGTGACACCCACAAATTTGAGAGTCAAATTTTGACAATTTGTATATTACTAGTCTCACCTACCCTCAGCCAATTTTTATACTAGAGATGGTTGAATCCTCCACCATACTCAGCACATGAAACTAAAACAACATTTATTAACACCTCTCTTTTAGTTGAAATAAAGAAAGAGATATAAAGCTAGTTCAACTTTTTTGGACTCTTTTTCAAATTTTACATTACTTATTTTAACTTTTATATTTTATATTTAAATATTTTATATTATTTATTTTGAATTTTAGGCATATTAGAAATACAAAATTGAATACAGAATTGCCCTAAATATTTTGAACAGGTGTGATTAACAAGGCAAATTGACAAATTGTTCAGCATAGGCCTATTTTCTCATTCTTTCCAGAAAAGAAAAGAAAGGTGAAAAATCTAAGCATTCTTCTGAGCCTTATAAAACGAGTACGACAACGGATCAACTCTAAGACTGTATACTCTGAAGTTCCAAACATGATTGAAATACATACTATCAGTATGATTATCATCACCTATTATGTCAAATGAACCTTCTAGCTCTCTTTCAGAGTATAGGTCACAATCTCAATCCATAAAGGGGTCGAATTATGACCCTAAGGGAAGGGAGTCTTCGTCCCCCGATTATCTAATTCATCACAGTCACGGGGATAACAAATGGAAGTATGAAAAAAAGGGGGTTGTGCTACTAATGCCAACGTAATATGTGCTAACTAACCACTTAAAGGAGCAGACCTGGAACTGGCTGAAGTGAAACTGTATAGGGCAGAACCAGACAGGCTATTAGTATAGTATGTTACCATTTTCACGGCATTTAGAATATGAATTTAGTGTTTGCCTTCTGGTAAAGTGCACTTCCCTGCTGGGATAATAATAGAGAACTACTCCTGATGATCCCCATATCGGCATTTTACTTCTCTACCTTCTACAAGCCTCTCCACTGCATCCAATGGCAGTCCAACCAGCTCTAGTGACTTCTCCCAAACTTTATAAGAAGTCTCGACATTGTGTGCTTCTTCAGAAGGATTTTCCGGACGACAGTCTTGATAAATGAATGGGCAAACAGGCCAATCATCTGCTTTCAACAAATCACAATACTCCGGAATCTGAGGATCAGTTGCCGAGAAAAGAGTACTCCTAGAACCTGCATTAGCAGAAAATCATGCCAAGTTTAACAGGTAATTGTTTTACACATTTCTTTTCTGACAAATCATCTTAGATAGGAGACACAGAAAATGAAAAGACATCAAAGTAAACAACTTATCTAAATCAAAGGAATCATAAACCCATGCATCTGACTACGTAGCACATAAAATAGTGTTTGAAAGACATAAACTAGTGCTGAAAGACTCACCTTCTTGAGAACTAAAGATAAAATAGGGTATAAGATGATAAGCAGTTTGAAGAAGCCTGGATAGATCCCTAGCCTGCATTTGATTAAAGACAAACCATAAAAGAAAAAAGGATCAATCAAGCTTCAAATAAATTATTGATGTATTGCAAGCAGCAAGCTTCACTGAATCAGTTGATTAGATATCATTGTTGATAAATATTGACTCGTTATCACTATATTCTCATTAATTTCATGGAGTATACAATAAGCAAATTTAGGGCAATTGAAACATTGCAAACAGAAGTTTACAATTAGAAAGGTAGGATTTACATAAAGTTTAAATGAATACTACAGGGCCTTTTGGGTGTTGTTGCCATTCCTTTTCTCTATCCAATTTTCCCCTTTTCTTTCTACAAGAATCAGATAACAAGATCCAATAACATGTTTGGTAAATTTTGTTAGTTTTTAATTTCATAAAACAGACTACAAAACGTGGGGTCAAAAGAAGAAACAACATATCGTGTATCATCAAAATTTTTGATGAGAATAAGACCGAGGAAAATCACACAAGTTGCATCTGACACACATCACAAAGATCAAAACCATCCAACCAACATTTTGGAACCATTCACACCCAGTTATCACACCAATGACTGCTGTTATCAACCATGCTTTGCCCATCAAGCTGCTACCACCAGTCCATCACTGTTGATACTAACCACCACCTTTCTAATACCGCCCATCATTACAACCCCATTTCCACTGCTACCATGACCTTGACTGTCATTGTTGCCAAGGGTACTGCCATCATCAACTTTCCCAGACTAAATCAGGAAAATTCAATGCATTCATCCTATAACAAATTTACAGTCTCCTTTTCTTTTTCTTTTTTCTTTTTAAAAAAGAAAAGACAAGAATATGACTATCAAACTTGCACTGAGCTAAAAGAAAACATGTTGCTCCATTGTTATTTCAAATATGAGAAATAGCAATGTGTTAACAAGCCTGGAGATTTAAACGAGACTGTTGAGTTATCATGTCATACAATTTGGAATTAGAAATTAGATAAAAACAATACACTTCACACCAACAGACTTGCAAGTCTATTCAAGTGATATTAGTTCCCCATATGACAGATCTTCTTATAACTGATAAACTAATTTTTCAGTTTACTGATTAATAAATATGAACTTTCAGAGCCTTGTGTAGGGTACTTGGCGATTAGGATCAATGTATTCAATCTCTTAATCATGGAACTCCTTAATGTTCTGACAGCACCGAGATGCCAAGAGATTGGTTATGTAAATAAGAAATTCTTCACTGTTCTAGTGCTACATGTTATTTTTCCATTTTTTTGGGATAAACCATTATACATTTTATCACCCTGCAAATTCTTTAAAGCATTAATTGCACAAATCATACACATTACTGAGTTGCTGAGACTTTCGGTTGAGGAACATTCATATAAAGAAATATGCAGTATGTGTGTAACAAATAACCATTCTATATCCTTTGCCAAGAAAGTAAAGGAAACTGAGATGCACCAAGAAACTTACAACATTTGTGTGGACAATCCCAGGTGATACACATATTACATTAATGCCAGCTTCAGCAGGCAGCCGCTTTTGAAGGATGCTACTAAATTTAATCTGCAATCCAAAATCCGACAGATTGCTAGTTCCTTCTTGCAACTTAAAAATACATAATGCAGGATACACATCTCATTATATGTGATTGTACATCTTGAACTTATTAATGATTGGAAGTTATACATTGATAGTAATTGGAAACTACTACAGATGTCAAAAAGAAAAAGAATAAAAATTATGCAAATAAAATATACATTGTTCTTGCAGCTTAGTATCAAGAATGTGAATGGAAAAATTTATACTCGTTGCAAGCATGTGAATGCCATTGATGAGAAGAATAGCATTTTTCCAAATTCAATGGTGTATGGCTAAATATATATTTCAGTAGATAGCAAGCCAAATGATTCAGTAGATAATTTATGAATACTTAAAAAGGAATCAGCCCATGTTTTCTTCATCATCATATTCAGAGGAAAAGAGAATGAGATAAAACTGTAAAAGCAACCCCAATTTTCTGTAATCGAACTGTTGAAATAATTAAATTTTGATTTCTGAATTCACCTGTGCTAACTTGCTGCTTGAGTATCCCAATAAACTTGTATATTTTCTCTTACCAGAAACAAGGTTCATGTCTTCTGTGTCAACAAAGCCAACATAATGCATCTGCATCCATAAATAAGGACAAACTACTTTAAGACACACAAGGGAAAAAGTTGGAAGGTAAAAGCATGAGATGGACTTGCAGGCAGTAAAATAAATCAACTACTCAAGCACTATGTATGGCTAACCTTTTCTTTTATTCCGTGTCATTTTTACAAGTTAACAACTCATTCAAAAGTGCATCGGAGATCAACCCATGTACAAGCATAGAAGAGAAACCCAAGAAAGGAAAGAAAAAGAGATTAAAGAAAAGGAAAAGTGGCTCTACAATTCAATCCATATGAAAAAGAACAGGAAATTAAGAGCCAATGAAAAACAAGTCATCCACTAAAGGCAATCCTTTAACATGGAGCTCAACTATCTTGAATTGAACAATTGGTTTCAAACCATAATCTTTGGACTCTTTATAACATAATAAATTAATTAGGAAAACTCCAAAGAACAAAACGGAAGCATTCCTAGTTCACAGAAAGTATATAAGGAGAACACTAACAATAAGAATGGAACATTTAAGCTCATCAAACATACAAATTATTTCTAAAGTAGCCACTGAAACATTAGCATGATTAGGATTAAATAACCAACAAAGAATTTCCTGAGAATCCCGGACTTCATAGATAATAGAATACTGTACAATTTCTAAGACTCTGCAATTCCTCCCAAGCTATAAATTCTGAAACAAACATAGTAGAATATCATCCAAGCAATGCCACTAACCAGAAATCATACACTTCTTTAGAATGAGATTTTCTATAAAGATCGTAGCGCAGAAACCTATCAAGGCTGGGAAGAGAGAGAGAGATCAAACGAACTTCAGTATTCCAAATATAAGCCAACATAGACGATAGAAATAATATGACAGCCTTTTCTGTTTACATCATTTAATAGATAGAAATTAACAGAGAAAATATTATGAGGAAGCGTGTAGATGCAAACATTCATTCGACACCAACATTCCACTGAAACTCCATAAACATGCGTTTCAACATTTTCATGGCCATGACCATAATCTCAAAATGTATATCTAACTTCGGTGAGTTGCACCCAATCTGACTCTAATGGTCAATGGGCATACAATAAAAAGGGAATACAACATTCTTTTCTTCGTCTTTAACATTAGCAAAGAAACAAAACCGAAAGTATGTCATGCAAACACACATGTGAAAATGCAATTGCAAACACACACAAATATATATCAATTATGGAACTTACAACTGAATTCACATTAATAATTCGACTTGGAGAGCCTCTAATAAGGGATGGCAAGAGCAAAATGGAAAGTAATGATGGAGCCAGATGATTCACTTGCATGTGCTCTTCATACCCATCTTTCGAAAATTTTTGTGGTTCTGGATACAACAAAGCAAAGTATATCAGTGAGTGATACCAAGGTTTCTGGATATATGCAAATGGAAACAATAAAAACTTTGATTGGTGCAACCTATATGGTTGCCAAAAAAATAGAACCAAAAATTAAAACTATTCTATTGAGAGCACCTAAATTGTCAGTAATACCTAGAACAATTAATGACAATAATTTCAAAACAACCATAGAATATATTTTTTTGGCAACCAAAGATGTTTGATTGCCAAAAAAATTATACTAGCAAGGCTGCTAGGGAAAATGACTATAATGATCAGGATCACCAGGGACCAAATCCAAATTTATTATCCAATATCATGCCTGACATGAGATTGTTGTCTCAAATCAGCTCTACAGGGTGTTGATTTCTATCTACTGCAAATGAATATACATTAGCCAATAAAGAAACTTTTTTCCTGTCACTAAACATAAACTTGGCAAGGAAAAAGACTCGCCAACCCAAGCCCTAATGATCATGTTATACATCTACATGGCATTATTTTTCTCAAAACATGATGCTAAAACCAAGTACACTTTTCTTTTTTCCAATTTGTCGGTTTTCTCTCATTTTTTCAGCTTATCATCTCCACACGTCTATCAAATCTTTGCAACATTTATTCATGACATCAAAGCCTGAAATGTCAAACACAAGAACTATAGAAAAATTTGGAGATGCAACCACCTCACACTATATTGTCTCCACATATCACTCACAACAATTTATTTGCAGCAAACTAAGACATTTCAAACAGAAAAATCTTATGGTTTGACATTATGGATACCATTAACCCCAATATAAAAGCATGCAAAAATTAAAGATATCACTCAATTATGAATAAGTGAAATTAGAACTTGCAGCAATCCAAAAAGTACATACAAGCCGTGCAGATTAACGAAGCAAAACATTGAAAAGGATGTAGAGTTACAGCATTGATGGTAGAAAAAACCAACCTCCAATAGAAAATATTCCAGCATTGTTTATAAGGACATGCAAAGGTCCTATTCGTGCATTCCACGCATCAGCAAACCTCACGACAGAATCCAATGAGAGTAGATCAAGTTCCATGGCCTTGAGTAGAAAAAAAATTATGACAGCCAGTTTGAACTGAAATGTTAAACTCTATAGTGATGTACACCAAAATAAGAAGAGTGGCTGACAGCAAACTGATGGCATTTGTGTATGATTGCTACACAGGCCACATTTTTTTAATCAATTAATTGCATTGGCTTTTGTACTTACGATCAACCAATATTATCACATTAGATCAGTTTATACAAGAGTTAATATACTAATATTATTCAAATAAGAATATATTCAGCTGCAAGGATTACCACCGGAATAATTATAGTTTCTGCAGGAATATTTATTATTTAAGGGAACTAGAGCACTTTTAGGAGAAGTACTTGATAATTGCTTTCCATGAAGTTCTTTTTAATTAAAAAAAAAAATACTACAAGTGCTTTTCCAGAAAATATTTTTCCATAAAAGCACTTTCTGCAAAATCACTCCCAAAATACACCGTTGGATGGTCAACAAATAAACCAATAAAGAAAACACAAGTTTATTCATCCGGTATAAAAAATCAGACATCATCTGTGCTATGTTTCAAAGAAAAACATTTGTAGAATTCAACCAAGACAATTTCCACTATAGAATTGAGCAGAAACGAGCAGAAGAGATTATCAAATACCTCAATATTTAGAGGGAGACCTTTTCCAGACCATTCCTCCTGCCATTTCTGAATCAATTCGTTAGCCGCCTTTAAGTTCCTCACAGCCATAACAACATGAGCTCCTGACTCCGCCAACTGCCTGTTCAGCAAAGCAAAATCAAACCGCATTTCAACCTAAAAAAAGACTTACAAGATAACCAAAACCAGAAAGAAACTGTACGAATAACACGGTACCGGACGATTTCCCGGCCGATTCCACTGGTGGATCCGGTGACAATGCAAGTGAGATCGTTGACAGGTGGCAGAGGCAAAGGATTCTGCAAATGACTAGCCAAGATTCTTTGAAACAGCATCTCGTAAATAACGGCAAACCATCCTCTCAGCCACTCCATCCACCCTAAAGCCTCCTTCTTCTTAGCATTACTATCACTCTTCAACTCCGCGGCCGCAGCCGAAAACGTCGTCGTTTCCGTTTCTTTCTCCATTTCTTTTCCTCCCTGTCCCTTGGAATCTAAGATCTGCATATTGTTTCCTTAGCCTTGAGCACTAGAGCAAGGAGGAAGCGGAGCATCTTGAACTCGAAGGACATAAGAGGAAAGCGACAAAAAGGATTACGTAGCTTCCCTCTCTACGAGACTACAGTCTTAAGAATTACTCTAATTAATTTTGTGACCTGATTTTCTGCCTAATTTCAATCCAAGTCCCCCCTTGATCTCCGGAGGAACGTGTAATTGTCCTTTGTATAATATCATATAGGTCCTGCACGTTTAATAAAAATACAGATAACTAACAAATACAATATTTTATGACACTTAAATCTTTAATTAACAATAATACAATAAATACGACTCCTTTTATAATACAATTTTTTTTTATTTACCCCCTGTAAATTTTTTTGAAAATGTAATATATAATATTGATATAACGTTATTATTATTTATTAATTGTTTTTAACTCCTTGAAGATTCATATAATTATACTCATGTAGCATTTTATTGCTCTTAATTTACACAATAAAAATATATAAAATTACTCATTTACCCACTAGATATGGTACCCAAATTACCTTCTTCTTCTAGGAAGCTATTGTTACTATTTCTATGCCTAATCTCCGTTGAAATGCTATTAGGCTAGAAAATCGAATTCAGTGTTAGAAAAAGAAGGTATTTGGGGTTCGAAATTGAATTCGTTATTAAGCTCAAAATTAATCTTTGTCAAGCTAAAATCGAGCCTATTCATGTGAAACTAAATTTCATATTGAATAAAAATAAAGTATTTTTAAGTTTTATAAAGGTAGAATTCGTATATTCTAATGGATATTTCTTTTAAAAAAGAGGTAATGGTTTATTCTGTGACAAGTGATATCATAGTTAAATCTATTCTAACTCTAATATTTCAGTCAAATACCCATGCGTAATGGACGCGTCACGAAATTAAATAGAGAAGAATATAATCAAATCTCAAATTGAATAAAAATAGAGTGTTTTTAGAATTTATAAGAATAAATTCTACGCACTCTAATGAATAAATTTTTTAATTCAACCCATAACATATGACTCAAAATAGCATTGAAATCAAGTCAATAAATGAGCTCAAATTTCAAACTATAAGAGTGAGAGTCTGCATATTTTTTAAAAAGTATATTTTACTTTATTAAAAAATTTAAAAAATTGGGTCATAATTTTTTTCTTTTATAATTTTATATATAAATTTTATTATTAGTAAATTTAATTTCATTAATTGATGTTTATTATGTATATTTAAAAAAGTAACAAAGAAATATTTTATTAATATTATATATTTAAAATAAATAAAAATACTAAAATTGCACTAAGTCATACATGACATGATTGATGGCAGGCACTAATATTTAAAAGTCAGGTGGACTGTATTAAATGATTATAGTATAATATTTGATAATTTTTATTTTTATTTATATTTTATTGTAAAATTATCTTATTTTAATATGTATTTTTGGCCTTATTCTTGATCCATATTTTCTCTAAGGTCAAGCTTGCACAAATGTAGAAATAAAACAGTATTTTATATTTAATAAAATATAATATTTATAATAAATATAATATTATTTTTAATCAATTAAATAAATTAAAATAATAATGTAAAATAATAAATTAATTTTTCATGTATATACAGTATAATCTAACATCAAACATTAAATTATATTAAATTTTATTCATTATAATCTAATACAATTTAATTCAATCTAATTTATTTGAAATAAAATTTAATTTGTGTTATTAAATATTTTTATAAATAATTTAAAATAATACAATTTAATACGTGCTCGGAAATGATAAATAATACACTCACCACTAAATTACAATATCATTTGTCAAATAATTTAACATTTATTTTTTGTTTATTTAAATAAAAATAATTATGTAAAAATAAAATAATATAATATATATTATTATAAAATATTTTAATAAATTATATAAATTAACATAACAATGTGAAATAATAAAATAATTTATATATACATGTAGTATTATCTAACACTAAATATGGTATTATATTAAATTTTATTTATTATAATTTATTAAAATCTAATTCACTCTAACTTATTTTAATTTATATAATTTGATACGTATTATCAAATGTGTTCATGTAATAAATAATATATTCACTACTAAATTATAATAATATTTATTAATAATTTAATATTTATTTATATTTTTAATGTTATTTTAAATAAAAATAATTATATAAAAATAAAAGTATTTAAAATATAATTACGAAGAACCAGTTATGCGAGGGAATTTTTTTAGGGTTTACTTATACAATAACCTTTAAACTAAAGTTATTTTAAAAGTTTTTCCATTTCCGTTCCCATTCTTTCATGAAATAGACCTTCTACCGTTGATGTGGAAGCAGCAAGCGCGGTTGCAGAGAGTAAATCAAGTCTTTGTTTGCCCTGAGCGACGCCGGCAATGGAAGACAAAGAAATCCCAAATCAGCAAATGACTGACGAAATCTTACAGAAGAAACACGAAGCGATGCTCGAGCGCCTCTCGGCTCGCCACCAAACTCGGTTAGAAACTCGGAAACCGGACTCAACCGATTCATCTTCCACGTCCGCTTTCCTCTCCCGCTTCAACGACTTAAAGAAATCCATTACCTCCCAAATTGAATCCGCCGCAGACCCATCTCGACTCGCCGATATCTCCTCCTCCATTTCGAATCTCGAAAAACTCGTCGCCGAGAACTCGTACTATCTCCCCTCTTACGAAGTCAGATCATCTCTCAAAACAGTCTCGGATTTGAAGCAGAATCTCGATAACTTATCTGCCCAGTTAGTTCCCAAGAAGAAATTCTCCTTTAAGAACAAACCCGTTAAGAAAGACAACCTAGTTGTTACTCAAAACCCAGAATCCGACACCGTTTCGTTACCGGAGTTAAAGAAAACGAGTTTCCTGGTTCGGGATTCGCCGGGTTTTAGAGACAAAGAAAACCAAGTGTTAGTGAAGAACTTTAAGGGTTCAGAAATTGGTGAATTTACTATATCGGGACTTGATTCGTGTGAGGTGAAATTAATCGGATGTGTGAATGCGTTGTTTATTAACAGATTGAAGAATTGTAAAGTTTATGCGGGGCCTGTGATGGGTTCAATTTTGATTGAGGATGTGGAGAATTGTGTGTTCGTATTGGCGTCGCATCAGATTCGGATTCATTTTGCAAAAAGGACTGATTTTTATTTGAGAGTGAGGAGTAGGCCCATCATTGAGGATAGTAGTGAAGTAAGATTTGCTCCTTACTGTTTGAAGTATGAGAGAATCGAGGGGGATTTAGAGGCGTCTGGATTGAATGAGGAGACAGGAAATTGGGCTAATGTGGATGATTTTAAGTGGTTGAAAGCAGTGCAAAGTCCCAACTGGTCCGTTTTGCCGGAGAAGGAAAGGATTGAGATTGTTGAATTGGTGGATTTGGAACGTGGGAATGATGCAAATTAGGTAAACTTAATTGTTGTATTGGACACTGGTTAGATGTATTGTTTCATTTATGTGCTAATTTTTTTTATGGAAATGGAAATTAATGGTGGATATTTGAGTATGTTTAGCTTTTTGCTGATTACTGTTATGATTAGCTTTTTGATGGATGAAATAAAATAGTTGTATGTCTGCTTGGTGGATTTATGGAAAAATTAGTTAGTGGATACTGAACAAATTATGTTTGCACCATGCTGACTTGTGTCGATTTTCTTGGCTGGATATAGAATGGATAATGCACTTTCGAAACTCATATAATTGATCTCTCCTCTTTTGAGTTGCAGGTTCTTATTAAAAGAATATTAATCTTATAATTTCGTTGAACTTGTGTTCATTTTCCTGCATGGATATGCAATGTAAGGCAATTTCTAAGTATTGCATATATATGTATACACACACATGCTTCCTTCTCTACCTGCAAGAAGAGTGTGAAGGGTGAACATTGCAGGTTTAGTCCTGCTTGCATGCTTGTGCATAATTGTCAGCTGTATATGAAGAAAACAATAACTCTGTTACATTTACAAAGGCTTCTTTTTCTCTTTTCCTTGATTTCTTTTGGTTTGAAATTCAAAAGCTTAGAGAAGAATAATCAGCTCAATTCATAGCATTCATAATTCACCATTCCTCATGATGATAAACCAAATAACGAAAGTTTCTAGTATAGCATACACTATCAACTTGTGAGATTACTTATCAGAACAAATATATATTTGTCACAAAATAACATCAAAACTTGTATTGCAATTTATTTATTGAAAACAAAACAATTAAATTAGAACAAAATAACTTAAAAGACCTACAAAACAGTGTTACTGTGGTCAGCACTTCTGAAATTGTGGAAGCTGAAGTATTTCTGGCTCTGGTGAATCAGTAGCTGAGAGCTTTTTGGAAATTTGGATTTTGGAGCTCTTAACTTCCGTTACCATGTCAAATTGACTCAAGTTTTTCGTGCCCTGTGATATGTTGTTAGGTATGTTGATATCTAAATTTTCATTTGTTGGTTATGATTTTTCATTCTATGGAGGCTTGCACCGTTGATAACAAATGTTGCATGTTTGTTAGGTTTACTGTGAACTCAATTTTTTTAGATGATAAGTGAATTTAACCCATAAGATTATTGTTGGTTGTGTCGACTGAGATCACCTTTTATTTCCCCTCAAATACAGAGTAAAAGGATGAATCTTCTTCCTGTTGTTGTCAGTCATTAACTAGAAATTTTGACAGGATTTCAACTTCTCTATTGTTTTTTGATTATAGTTTTACAAACACCAACTGTAAAGACAAACTGATTGTAGAGCTAATTGTTCTTACCCTTAACAGGGAGTTAATGTGTGGAAAGTATGAACTTTATTCAACTTTCTATTGTCATCACCTAGGTTATGCCTTGGAAAAGGTAACTCATTTGTTACTTACTGTAAGGAATTCAGTGGCTTTGTGATGTTTGAAGTCAACTTATCTCTAGTATAAGAGTCCTTGGACCAGAAAGCAGACGGGGACGTGACAGTAATTTGTCAATAATATTGGGTTCTTAACTTTTGCTTGAGGACCTTTATGTTTAGCAACCGGAATACAGAGCCAAATATTTGTTTCTGACTCTTTACCAATGGTGGTGACAGTTGATGGCATTTCAGGAATGAAGCAGCAGCAAAGAGACAGAATTGACAGCACCCATAACAGTATGCTCGCCTGCTTCCTCTTCAATAAACTGTGCAGTCGCATCATCCTCCACTTGATCGACTAGGGCCAAAACATCATGTGAACAGCATACACCTCCCAATTTCTGCTGGCTTTCGTCACCATTGCCATGAAAAGCCCTATGGTCCTCTCCGAGGTCCACACAGGCTCCTAGTGGAAAATCACATAGGCTGCAGTCCAACCAATTCCCAGGCTCCAAGGTGGATGTCACAGCAATGGGCCATATCCATTACGAGGGAGAGTTTACCTTATGCTCTCTGTGGTATGGTTCTTCGTTCTTCAAATATTTCAATTAGATATACTTAATTGCAATGGTCCCAACTTAAAGGAATAGTAAACAAAGTCAACCATGTGTTGGTGGCAATAAAGTTTAATACTATTGCTTGAAATTGTGCTGGTACTGACTGAATAGAACTGATCCACCAGAGAAGTAGAGATTGATTGTGATTGATCTATTTTGGTCTTAGTCTAAAATGCTATTTGAATTTGCAGGGAAAGTGATGAATCATGAATTGATGTTCGGATATTATCCCTAGATGTCTATAATTGTCTGTTTGGTGAATGACATAATAAAAAGTAATATCTTTGCATTCATTTTTGCTATTTGCAAATGTCACATTTTCTTTTAATGCTGCCATAAGTGCTAAATTATCCTTCCAGATTCGCATTTCTTAGTAGTTCAATTTCTTACTCATTATCGACTGTCGGCGTTGACACGAACCTTTTAACAAAATCTTGCAGTCTTTTCTTCTGCATTTGTTGTGCTGTCGAATCATATAGGAATTTGCTTTCCAGAGCTATATCATTGAAGATCAATGGCTATGCTTTCCAGAGCTAGATCATTGGGGATCAATGGCTGTAAGCACACAGTTTTGTTTGTTATTTACTTATTTTACTTTTGGTATTTTAATACAAAGAGATACCATTTTTTTCCAAGAGCTAGAATGAAAGAATAAACAACAGCATCCACAATTTCCATTGTTTATTGTTGCATCAAATTTCACACCTCTAACTGATTTGATTCATTCTTCAATGTTCAGGCACCAAACAATTTCTTCTGTTCTTTAATTTCCCAACCTTTTTTTTCAGCCAATTGAACATTCAAATGATTAAATTTTGCTGAGTGGCAGACAGAATCTTTGAATTAGGACAAAATTATTAAATTTTGAAAACATTTGGCTCAAACGATTTCTATCTACATAGCTTAGTGCTGAAATTCCCTTTCTTTGGATTATAAATGCCCATCAAAATACTAAAAGCTAATGTTCAATATTTATTTTCCAGAAAGATTTGAGAGGCAAACCGATCATAGAATGTACAAGACTGGGGATCACAATAACCCTAGTCAAAATAAGTACATTAACTCTTAGCTTCCAGAAGAATTTAGAATTTGAATCTTACTGAAATTAAGATTAATGCATAAGTTATTTAAATTTATGAGCTATTTTATAAGTTAAAAAATAAATAAATGAAGGATAGGTGTTACTTGTTAAGTCAAATAGATGCACCAAGGGAAAAGCACTTTATTTTGCTTGTCCAGAAAATTTGACTAAAGGTGATTTGGGGGTGACTGGATGGATGACAGACAAAAGCATGTATTTTCTAAGATACCCATTTCTATTTCTGCTCGTGGAGATGTTGTCTTATCAAAAGCTGCTTTTGGGATCCAACTTATTTGTGACACAAAACTGAAAATTCATGACTTATCTTACACTGAAGAAAGGGTCGGTTCAATTCCCATGGAGAAAGGGTCATCAATGGTTCAATTCCCATGGAACCGACGAAAGATAATACATTCGATAAAATTATGAAATTATATATTAGAAAGGCTTCAACTAATTAATTATAAAATCCTTGATTAACCATTTCCATGTAACGCTGATCGGATTCCAGCCTCTGCAATCTTATTTCATTGTTGATTTTCTTGATAAAAGCTTCAACTCGCTGATTCAACTCATCCTGACTCATCGATTTCTCCCTCCTCAAAGACATCCTGTCGTTGAATGTATCAGACTTTTTCATCTCCCGTAGCGCCCATGCCGCCGGATCGTTGTCGCTGTCGCCAGCGTCAGCTATGGCGGTAGCAGTAGCCGTCTCAGCCGAAGCCCGGGGAGGCGTGTCCCACGTGTCACTCTTCTTCAGTAGTGGCTTCTGTGCTTTTGCTTGGCCTTCTGTTATCAGCTTCCATGTTTCCTCCAGGCTTCCCTGCAGCTCGTTTTCTTCTTCTTCTTCTTCCTCCTCAGTTTTCTCAGGTTTTTCACCTGAATTTTCCATTGAAGATTCTTTCAAGTTTGTTTCCTCAGAAGGGTTCGTTTCGTTTTCTCTTTTCCGTTCATCATTTTCCGCCGTATCGTTCCCAGAATCCTGCGTCTGACTATTTTTGTTGCTGTTTTCGTTGTTAACGTTTCGCTTCTCTTTCTGAGTCATGGGACTCGTCGGTTCAATTTTTACAACCATTGTTGATTTTCTCTGATCTTCAGGTTCATCAGACTGGCGGTGGATGGTGGAGGAGGCGACAATGGTGATAATGATGAAGTTGAGGACGACGTAGATGTACGGCGGAGACAACCATCTTCTCAGGGAAATCCAAATGCCGGGAATGGAGGAAATCACAGAGAAAGTCACATTCAGCATATACGGAGTTATTGCCACTTTGAAAAACATGAAAATAGAAATAATCCCGGCAAATAAAAACACCAACTTTGCAGCCCACATTGCTGTCTCAAATCTACTAGCTTTCGCGTGCGAATCCCTGAAAAAACCGCCCATACTTCAGGAAATTCACAAGCAAGACAGAAAAATATAAACCTGGAAGTGATTTCGAAAAGCGTTTTGAAGGCTTTCACGGTGTCTAAAAGGGGAAACGGGAAAAACCCAGACCAGCCATTGAAGAAAGAAAACGGTGAAAACTCAAGAACTGATAATCCGACTAGGAAACAGAAACACAGAAACGGAAGCAAAGAAAACAAAACGCAGAAACAAAAAACATGATGCTGAGGAAACTAAATCTGCCCAAAGAACTTTCCGAGTTTTTGATTCAGCAAATCCCGGTAGCACGGGAGAAATCAAGAAGACATACTGAACGAACGGATAGCGCTTATGGGAAGTGACCATTAAAGAGAGAATAGGATAGCGGCGTCAGGAAAGATTTATTGTAAGGGAAACTGTTAAAGTTCTTGCAACTTTTCTACTGTTTGATAAAATCTTAGCCGTCTGATTAATCAAAAAGTTCGACTGATAAATTTGCATGGATTTTATGCAACAATCCATGACTTAACTACGAGAGGTGAAGAACTCCAGAAGTGACCTCAATTTGCACTAAACGCCAACGCCGCTGTCATCCGCGGCGTTTTGTCGTCTTCATTGCAAAGTAGATTTCAACAATAATGCAAATCCCTCCCTCCGCCACAAAATCAAATAAATAAATATTTGAAAACACTTTCACTCTTCTCTAAAATGATTCACGATCTTTTTTTTTATTTTTTTTATTCAATTATTCATCAATAATTATTTTACTTATTAATATTTATTTAAAAATTTAAAATAAATAATATTTAAATTTAAAACTTAAATAATTATTAAATAAAATATAATAATTTTTTTATATGAATTTAATTATTTTTTTTTTAAAAGTAATTCTTTTAATCAGATAAAAGAAAATAGTATTAAATGAGGAAAGGAACAAGTCAAGAAATAGTTTGAATTAATTTATTTAGATGGGTTAAGACTCCTCAACATTAAAACAAATGCGGTGGCGTTTGGTGAAGCTCTTTTCCCCAGAATTTCGGCACAATAATATATATTTTATTTATTTATTTAATTATTATTATTATTATTATTGAAGTGTTTTGTCTGACCCCGGGAAACAGCCAAGCTTCACTCCCGCCTCGATTGCTTCTTCTTCTTCTTCTTCTTCTTTCCGTAGAATCGCTTCCAGGAAAAGTTAAAACTCCGAAAGTGCTTTTTCTGCAGTGCTTTTAAATTATTGATGGTTCTCATATTAATTTAGCTGTAAAGTTGAAAGCAAAACAGAAATTGAGAAAATGACAGCATTATATATATATATATATATTTATTGTTATAAAATCTTCTGCTATAGTTAAAATTCAGCTCATCTATTAACACTATGTCTCCTTCAATCTAATATTCAATGTACTAAATTACAATTTTATAGGGTAGAAGCTAAACCTATGAATATTACATCCGAAATCGGCTAACAAACATCTCATTTATTGTAAATTTTTATCGTAAAATTAAAAATATAAAATATAAAATTTTAAAATTTAAAATAATTTTTTTAAAATTAAAAAATTAAATATATTTTATGTGTAATATATTATAATTTAAAAAATAAAAAAATAAATTTTAAAATAAGTTAAAATAATATAATTATTAATTTTATTATCTTATTGTGTAAAAAATATCAATTCAATATGTTATAAATGATGTCATAACCAAGGGCCTATTCATGAATGCTCCATTGAATTGTTTCAAGTGTCGTTTTGATTGGTCCCATCAAGAACAGGCAGGTCTACTTGTAGACGGGCAGCAACATTAAGCACTTCTCATATTTCTGCTTTTGCTTTTGCTTGTATTTTATATTTTCACACATTAAAATATTTTTTATCCAATTATAACAAAGAGGTCCCTCAACCAATTACCTTTACCCCTACACAAATGACAAAATTACTCTGGTGATTCTGATATTTGAACAAACATTACATACAAGCTTGGTTAATTTTTATTTATATATTATTTATTTTAAGTAATAGTATTATTGAATTGACTTAATACTCTATCAAACATGATAATATAAATTTAATAAAAAATTAAATTTGTATTTCGTTTACTCAACATTAATAATATTTACTTATACAAGTTTAAATAAAAATTAAACTTGTAATTTATATATAATTAATAAAAACATTATTGAAATTATATTTCATTATTAAAATATGTTTATGTATTTATTAATTTAAAATTTTGTAATAATAATTGGGTTTGTTCATGTCCTAATTGTTTGGATAGTTTATCAATCACTTGGTGCAATGAGGAGATTCAATTATTGAGCCCGTACAAACAGTAAAATAATTTTGGATTTAGTTAAATAATTAATTAATCATTACATAACCATAATTTATTCATTAAACATATTGGTTGGTTGGAGGGCACTTGAGAAAATAATTATTTAAAAAATAGAAAAAAGGAATGAAGAATGATGTCAAAGAGAAACTAATTAATTGAAATTATTTGAATCCCAATATATTTAGCATGAATACACTAATTTATTTAAGAAAAAAAAGAAAAAAATGTTTGGTGCAACATGTAGTTGGTCATATTATTTATTTATAAATTAATAAATATAATTACTAATATCGTATTATTAATAAATAATATGATTATGCAATAAATAATATAATAATAAGTAATAATTATTTATTAAATTTGTATTATTTGATCTCGTTTAGTATCATAATAAAATTTTATATTATAATAAAGGCCGAACGTATTTTATATGTATTTTTTTTAAGTAAAGAAATATATTCGTTTAAATAAAAAAAGAAAATTGAAGTATAAATATGTGTAGTGATCTTTAAATACATATGCTTTTTCACTTTTTTTTATAATTTAGGGCCGCACTGGAGTGTCAGGAGATGGTGACGTAAGAAACGACACCGTTTTTGCATGTTGTTATTCATTTATCTTTACTTTTGTTTTGGGCAAATTTTATGTTAGAGCTTTTTGATAACTATGGGCTTGGATTTATTCAATAATTAAAAAAATCCATTTAATTTAAAAATTAAAAATAATTCACCATTATAAACTGCAAGAATTTAACACTAAATTAATGGAAGTACCCAAAAATGAAATTTTGAACCAAACAGAGAATAATGATTTGGTAAAGATAAAAGAAGAAGAAAAAAGTTCCATGATAAAGCTTTCTGTTTGCTTTGTGCTTGAGTTGAAAACCAAGAACTCTAAATTCAAAACTTGATTGATTCTAAAGACTTTCCATGCCCGGAAACAATGTGCATAGTCACCAACCTTACACTATTCATCTCTGTAAACTGGTTACTTCTACTCCAAATGCTAGTTTGAATGTATCATGGTTCAATGGCGCCCGCGAGTTTGACTCCTGCAACAAAAAAAAATTCCATTTGAATATCAGAAAAACAACATTATCATGGAAAATAGTATACTCTTTTGGCAAGTTAACTTGTATCATTTTATAAGATTGAATCCAAATTCAGCTGACATTTTTCATTCTATCGACATGAATTAGTTAAGGAAGCATGTTCAATAAGAAGTTTGTGTCTTACAATCAAAAGTTGCCCAGCATGCAGGAGTTACAGAAGAATGTTCCTGATTCACATTGCTGACATAGAGCAAGCTGTAAATGTCGGTATTCCCGTCTGTTTTCTTCGTGGGTGCTTTGAGTTCTGCAGCGAATGCAGGAATCTTTGGTGGAGTTGCAGTAACCTTGTCATTGATATCGAAAGAAGCCTACATGGAGAATATCATTGTTTATACGCCAAGCCCTCAAAAGATCAATGTTTATAGTAAGCAAAAGTATTGATGTAAAGAACTATTGCCATTACCCCGCGAGGCCTTATTGGTGGTGAAGGAGTTATTTGAGATATGTGCTTAGTAAGAATCTCTTCCTCAAGAGACAACGACCTTGTTTTTCTCGGAGTACTTTTCCCACCTTCCAGAAACAGATTAAGATTGCAGTTGATTTCGGCTGGTTTTGGAGTCGGTTGTGTTGCACCCATTCGAACCCATTTTTTCTCCTCGTACCTGTAAAATCAATAATATATCAATCAGACGATGATGATAACTTTCCTGTCCTGTCTTCAAGCTCATACGGTCATTAATGATGAGGTTTGGTAGATAATTTACTTGGCACGAATAAATTTCTCAATCCTACTTCTGTCAAAATTTGGTGGAAGTTCTGCTTCCCAGTACTTGTTGGATTCCTCATTACCCACGCCTATGGAACAAATAGACAAATAAAAATAATCATTACCATGGAATAAAACAGTAAATCACCAGCATACTTGAAATATTTGTTAAAACACGAAATGAAAAGAATAATTATAATTTCAAGCACGATTTTAGCAGTTATTGATTATAATTTTCAAATACAAAGCACATTTTCTGGGCCAGAAGATTCAGATTAAAGTGACAAAAACCAAAAATATTTAATCAGCAGAAAATTCATATGGTTCACTGGCTCTATTCCATGAAATCAACTATTTCTAAGAGACATAAACTTGCATTGAATCTGATGAATTTGATAATATTGTGTCCTAAATAGGTGCTTTGTACTTTAAGTTGCATTAAATCACCAGCAAAATATTCTTACACTGCATAAAAGCAACCTGCTCCGGTAGCCACGTGTCCAGAGTAGTAGATCGTACCTATTTCCAAGATCACAAATGCTAGGCCATCATCAGAAAAACGAAATAAAAAAAAAAGGAATAATTATATGGCTATATTGAATTCAAAAGAGATTTGATAACCATAACTACATTTGTTTTGCCCATTTGTGAACACAGTTTGTTTAATGAAAAAAATCATCCATTACTAAGTTTTATCTAATGTAACATAATTTATTAA
The DNA here is from genome assembly GCA_032402905.1 of Khaya senegalensis. Lineage (NCBI taxonomy): Eukaryota > Viridiplantae > Streptophyta > Magnoliopsida > Sapindales > Meliaceae > Khaya > Khaya senegalensis. The sequence goes on along the minus strand of CP135557.1, from coordinate 756,117 downwards.
ACAAGTATCCCCATGGTTTTAGATCATTAGCTTCTCCCAGTCAGAAACAAGTACCCTTTTAGAGATTATGATACAAACGAAATCCAGTTACAACATATATACTTTTCATATTTCAGTCTGTGGTAGCAAGAAAGAGTGTGTTGCCAGATAAGAATAAACAACAATTGAAACTAAGATACCTTTGAAATATGCACTCCAAGACTCCGATGGATTCCTGAACATTGCATGCAAATAAATATTCCAAGGTTCACACTTGCCCAGCGTGGCGCCCTGAAAAGTTTGCATGATAAGAAGTTATTGTTAGACATTTCTTCTGATGACTTAATAGCTAACTACTTGGCTTTGAATTCTATTGATACATGCACTGCATTGTCAAATTTCTTCTATATTATAACAACAGATTTAAAACCTGAACCAAAAACCTGCAACAGTAAGCATACTTGCATTATACAAAAGAACTGCAGAATGCTGTACTACAAAATAGGTGAGGAAATGACCTTCCGTGCCAACAAAAACAAGTTTGAAACAAATATTTTGAGGCTTGATTTTTTCAATTTTTATTTTCCCATCAATAAGAATTAGCTGAATTGGTACACTATACTGACTGGAAGGCAATTAAACATTACTCAGTTGTTCATTGAAGTCTAATATGCTCTGAACAGAAATACTATTATGTTTCAAACTATTTTAGACTAACAACTAGGTATACACAAAAACAGAGATCCACAAAATCCGTTATAATGTAAGCAGCACAAACCCCTAAAGACAATAGTGCTTAGAAATGGAGCAATTATAGTAATTTAAAATTGCAATGTTCTTCTATTCTAAACATCAGAAGAGGGTTCTGAAATGCATACTTGCTGTGACAATCTGCACATTCCCTATTCTCTTGTAGCTTAAGAAGACCCTCTAAAATCTGCATACACAGCAAGAAAAGAAAACAAGAGTAATTGTAACAACATATTGACATTACTTACCATAAAGACCAATAAGTCCTTGTATGTACCAAGTAAATGGTTCACACTTTAATAATTAAATGAAATAAACACCTTATAGGTAATTTAGAGCTAACATATACCTTGGCATCACTTTTAAAAGCATAAAACAGAAATTTTTCAATATATATATCAGTGAAAGAAACGTGATAACTAAATACAAGCATTAGATCCTTGTACACTACTTAAATTTGATTAGCCACTCTATCTGCAGAATTGGAGATACTACAAACGTAATAAAATGAATTTGTGTCATACTCACATCACACACAAGTGAAATGTTAGTAACTAACTACTTTTCTTATTCTATCACCAAAATTTATGGTTGTATTATTTCTTGCTGATGAACAGAACCTACAGTGAGAATAGAAAGGATGACTGACAACTTGTATTGCACTCACAATTGCCAAGCTGTGATATGATTCTTACTTAGATAAGATCTTGTAAACACAATTGCATTTGTTGATTATCAAGAGTAATGAACTCCAACCCTCATCAACTATATGAGCACACGGAATCTGCTTTCAAATAGTTAAACGCATACATGTGCTTATTTTGAGCATTTGGTTAAAATACTCTTCAGGGTAAGAATAATAGCTTTCTAGAGCAATAATTTGTAGGTGCTTCTTCAACAAGCGCTTTCTAGTGCTGCTACAGATATCACTTCCAATCAAAAGTGTTTCCCACAAAAATTCTCCCAAAACAAGCACATCCTGAAATTAACACCTAACAATCCCAAATCAAAGAACCCAAAAACAACAGTACTCCGAATACATTACCTCCAATAACATTAATTTTCACAAAACATGTGAACAAAGAAAACATTTGCAAAATTTCTTAATCGACAGAATTTCCATCTGGGTTCGTACACAAAATAAACAAAATCACAAAATTCCAGACACCACTCCATTACAAAAACAAAACAAATTCAACAAAATTTATGACTGAATCATGAGAAAGAAAGCAAACCTTGGAATGCTTGGCATCAAGGTCTTTGGAGACGGAGGCCTTGCCGTTCATCTTAGCCTCCTCCAATGCCTAAGCTTTCCAAGAAAAAATAAAAACAAAAACAGAATAAACGATAATAATAATACTCACAACAAGAAAAAGTTTTCAAAACTGAATAGCAGATAGAAAGAGAAAGGAGGGTCGCAATTTTCTGACTCTATTTGCAGTTTTATATGGGATTGAACAGATTCAAAGAGGACGAATAAAAACCGTTAAAAATAAAGCTAAAATTACGCGGGCATTATTTATTTATCTTCTGGTAGCCATTGATGACACCTCAGAAATTTGAGTTTTTTTTTTTCTTTTAATTACAAAGCTGGCGGGAATTTCCAACTGTATTCAATTTATCATTCCCATTACTTCCAGATTTTCGCCATTGCTACTCATCATTTCGCCAACTGTTGGACAACATTTTTGGTGGTCTTTTAAAATTGAGTGGGAAAAAATTCTGCCAGCGGTTTAGGATAATAATAATTTTATCACACCACCCGCTTGTTTGCTGATTTTATATTACAATAATTACATTCGGGTCTCTGTGTTGTTATGTATTTTCAAATTAATAAATTTTTTTCCACTTATGACAGATAGGTCCCTGATATCAATCAATTTATGTTAATGGGATCGAAATGCCCTTTGTTACCCTTTTTGTTTCACTAAAACTTTTTTAGAGTATGGAAGATTTAAGATCTAAAATTTTGTAGGATTGAGCAAGTAATATTACATAAATCACAATTTAAAATAAAAAATTATTTACAATTCAATATTTATATTTTACAAATATTTTTATATAATTAATATATTATAATTAATATGCTCAATTTACTTTTTTGGATTGTTATTAACTTGTAAATGTATTTGAGAGATGATCTAGTTGATTTGATTTTTTGTCATAGACCCCTTATTCTATTGTTTGATTATAAGCACTCGGTCTATGATAAATAATATTAGAATATGTAATGTCACATAGTTTGTATTTTGGTCATTGCCTTTCATATTCTTTTGATGGAACTTTCAAGCCATTGAAGGATGCCATCATCATGACAAACACATGAATGCATAGAGCATAAGATTAAACATATTCCACTGCTTGTTATTCTTTGTCTTTGTGTATGAAAACCCAAATTTCCGAAAAAGGAAACTTGTATATGCAGAAAGATTTCCGAAAAAAGTATTATGAGTTGGAGGAACAGCATAACATCATTCAGAGACATAATCCCAGCTAAAATTCAATAATAAACAAAGGGATTACAGACAGAATATCTGAGAAAAGATACAGGAATTATGTACCCAACTGCTTGTAAGGTTTGAGATTCCAACTCTGAAAACTAAACTAGTTTACTTCAGTTTCTTTCTCGAGGACTTGGCTCACTCAGCATACTGAAACAATGAAAATCATTAGGCTCCTGCTATACGCAGCTTTATAAAAAAAAAAAAAAATCCCTTCTGAAGCATACTCTGGACCTCCTGGCAACAGGAAATTCTAGCTGAACAGTTGTGAATGAAATTAAAATGTATAAATTACGCAATAAGTTAGAATCCAATTTGAAAGCTTTTCTAACACTCAAACTAGATATCAGTATAATGAGAGAAGATGAATGACAATATAGAATTCCTGAACTTGTCATATTAGAACCATGCTCTATGCTAGTAAGAGATACATCACTAATGGCAAACTTATTTCCCAACACAATTAGACTTTGACTTGTTTTTTGAATGGGAAAGATTTTCGAGACATCAGTGACATGAAAGATCAATCAAGAAGCATTAAAACATGCCTCGAAGTCATAAAGAAATGTAAGAGAAAGAAGAAAATTGCTGTGGGAAGAACCGACACTACTGCTCATGACTTTGAACATATTCGTTGCACACAAAAATAACACATTGTGCCGCAGCAACTGACAAAGAAAACCAGGATTTCCGCGGTTTGGTTGTAGTGCCGGAAATGGCAATCTGACAAATTACTGCATGCGAGTAAGTCTAAAGAAAAGTAGACACAGGCATTCCGCATGCTGACACCCTCGACGACCAAATGATCACACATAGATTCGGGAAACCATAATGAGTTTGTGAGATCAACAAAAAAAAAAAAAACCTATGGAAAAGAAATCAGGGTCCAGCTCAATATCATCCAGTATCTAAGCCATAAGGATAGAATCACAACAAAGATATGCAAATTGATCAGTATTAAGCAAACCAAGATCAAAGCAAAAGATAAATATGCAGCAAATGCATGTTATTGATGCCATAAAACGAACAAGTGATCTCTGTGATTGATTCCAATAAGCTCAATTTCAAGCTCAACTTTATTTTATTAGGAAGAAAACTATTTTAAGCCTGATTCTAGTGGGGTTTTGGGACGATAGAAAGGGCATGCAATCCGGACTGAAGTTCGTCAGCCAAAGCATCATACACCATTCTGTGGCGCTTCACAAGGGCCTGTCCGTCGAATTTCGGCGACACAATTTTCACATTGAAATGAGTTTCGCCGGCAGTATTCCCCTTGATGGCGGCGTGGCCGGCGTGCTGGCGGTACACGTCCTCGATTGCTAAAACGCTCGCTTCCAGGGCTGATTTCAACTTTGTTTCCATTCTGATCGCTCTCGATAGCAATGCGTTTGCTCCTCGCGAAGCCATGTCGATTCTGATCCCCTATAACACGAAATTGCACTTAATTGATAATTTGGGAAAATTTAGAAAATGAGACGACGAATATTCTGAAACCCTAAAACACAAAATTCCACTTAATTTGTAATTTGGGAAAATTTAGAAAAAGAGAATAAATCACCTGTTACATTGAACGTTTCCAATGGTTGAAAAAATTTAGCCTTTCACAAGATACCTGGAAACGGGGTACCGAGCATACAGACAAGAGACCCAGTAGCTAGAATTTAGTCTCATTGGCATGCAAGAACTGAAGCAACGCATTACAAAGACTCACTGATAAATTTGCTTTCATATAGGAAAGAGAAAGAGCAAAAGTTACTGTGGTGGTAGGTTTGCAAGCTCTGCTTTGAGGGTTTCTGACTCTGGGTAAGAATAAGTTTGATTGATGATCATTTGATTACATTATCTTTTTTGATTGATTGATCTTTGTTATACGATTTTTCTGTTCTTTTGTTTGTTTCTTTTATGCTTAAATGATGAAACTCTGATTGGAGGGCTAGAAAACTGAAGAACAAGATATTAAAGGCTTTTCTTTCTTTTTCAGGAAATTCTATTTGGCGGGAGGGTTTCTTTCTCTTTTTCTGAGAACGCATTCGTAGCCAGTAGATTTGAAGCCAAATATGAAATATTTGCATTTCAACCCATAAAATTTTTAAAAAGCTTATGTTTTAGCCCTCAATTTATTTACTAATTTTAGAATTTGGTCACTCAACTTTAAAAAAATGTATGTTGTACCCTCTAGTTTATTAACTTTTCTAAAAATTTGGCCTCTTCTACTTTACTATTCTATCTATGCTTGTTTCTGAAGCAGAAAAGGAGGTGTTGTTTGACATAAGGATGTGCTGTATGGTTGGTGGAAAAGTAAAAGAAATGTTACAAGGAATGAAAAGAAACATTGGGTTTTTGGTTGCTTTATTTCTTCTATGGGATTGGAACACCACGAACCCAAAAAAGAAAGAACTGGTTAAGAATTGAATAGCAAATGATCTTTACATATTTTAAGCAAGATAGCAGATGCATTTCATTCAAGTTTTAATGATAAGAATTGTTATTTAATGTGATTGTGTTAATACAGCCTTTTTGCATGCTTTTTGCTTGTGTTCAGTTGTTGCAAGTTCTAGTTTCAGTGATATTGCCTATGTTTTTCATTGCATCTTGTGAATAGACATTTGTATTTCCAATTTCCTGTAGGTTGACAGGATATATCTGAATGATTTGGTGGCAATTTCTTGACAACTGTTTCAATCGATCATCTAAATTAGTTTCTGAATTAGTTCTTATCAATTTCATTTTCTTTCTTTTCCATGTTCAACATTTAAACTCGTTTCTGTGCTTCAGTGATGAAAATTTTGGGTTGCCGAATTATGATATTTGCTTTGATGTGCTATCCCAGTTGCCAACAAAAGATTTGGTTAGACTAAAGTGTGTGTGTAAAGGGTGGTGCCAACTTATACGGAACTGCATGTTCAGGATGGTTCACTCACAAAGGAGAGAACCTATATCGGGATTTTTTTTACCAAATAGAGAACAAACACTCAGGTGATATCAGAACCATTACTTACATTCCTGTTAAAAGGCAAGGTTCTGGGTTCTATCAGCCAGTCTTTAATTTCTCCCCGAGGCTGTTGAAATACGGGCTTCATGCAATGGGCTGATTTGCGGTCGGAGTAGATTTTTTCGACAGCACCACTCCTCGTATGTGGGCAACCCATTGGACAAACAATTGATCACACTAAAAGGGTTCAAACCTATTATAGGAGACAGCATTGCTCTTGCATTTGACCCATGTGAGGATACTACGGACAGTTCCACTAATTTCAAATTGGTTGAGAGTGCAGAAATTTGAGACTGGATCAGAGGATGGATTCTTTTCGTTTAGTATACTCTCTTCTGATACTGATTGTTGGAGGATATCACAAGAGATTTGCCATTGTGTAAGCAATTTAAACTGGAAAGAAGTCATTTTTGTTAAAGGGATCTTACATTGGTTGACTTATTCTGGCGAAATCGTTGCATTTAATGTACAAAATGAGGTATCTTGGGTAATTGCAGCTCCATTTTTTTCCAGATTTAGCTGAAGAGATTGACAAATTGTATCCGTGGTGTATTGGTGAATCCGATAGTCACCTTCATTATATCCTTGTATCTGATCATGGACTTCAGATTTGGTCCCCGAAGGATTATGCTAAATTCAAATGGAATCTTAAACACTCAAGGTCTGTAGAGGTGATAGTTCAAGAAAATCCATATCTCCTCCACGAATCACATTATAATGTATCCCTTGCCCCTTAAAGATGGATATTTATTGATGGAGACTTCCGACATTTACATACGTTGAGACAAACAAGAAGGACGAAGTTTTCTCTGTTAATGATTTGTGCAAATACAACTACGGCTCCGGTAGTGCACTTGCGTATTCTACGAGCTTGGTTCCTTTAAATTCAGCTTAAGGCTAAGGCTTGCTCTTGTAACCAGAGTCTCTCTATTTTCAATCATCATACTGCTATACAAACTGTTGATTCAGGGGAGCATGGAAATCATAGGAGTTTAACAAGCTTTGGCTTGATTTTTGCTGGTTGTTTCACAGGTATATAGCTGTGCAAGATGGAAGTTTAGCTTCCCATGTTTCTATTTTGTTGCCTACAACTCCTCTCAGTAGTAAGCTTTCCATTAATGCATATGTACTTTTAGCTTCCATTCCAAGCATTTTCTTCTTATTGTTCTTGATCATTGATGTTGCTGGTAATTATGCTCTAATTTCTGGTAATTTCACCAATCAGCCTGATTTTGTTCTTCTTAAACCAGGATTTAGACATTAAGACATTGTTGTTACTCAATTTCTTGCCTCATTCTCCCATGATTTAACTAAAAGCCTTCCTCTCTAGAGAACACAAGGCTTTTAGCCAATCAAGTAGGAGGATTACACTTTTTGTAGATTTATTTCTGTAATTTTACTTTAACTCTATGTTAAAAAAATAATAATAAAATAAGTATATCACGTGTTATTTATATTTTGTTCCAATAAATTTTAAATATAAATATGTATTTTAATATTAATTAATCTTGATTAGTAATAATTATTTTTTAATATTAATTAATTTTAATTGATAATAATTATTTTAAAATATAAAATTTTTGTTTATATTAATTAAGTTAAAATAGAAATGGGTTGAAAGTAAAAAAATTTTATTTTTAAATAAAAATGAAAATAAAAACAATAATATTTTATTTCAAAACGAATAATTTACTTAATTTTTTAAAAAATAATTTTATTTGATATAATAATTTTATTTTTTTAATTATATAAAGTAAAGTAAATTATTTTATTTTAATTAATTATGACACGTTATAAAATAATTTAATTACCGGATTGGAAGTTTATACTGTTAAAGCAGTAGGGCTTCATCATGTTTTGTTCAGTTTAGGATACAAAGAATATAAAATCTTCAATCCGTTTGTCAAAAACCCAGAAGAAAAATGGTTCCCAGAATTTCTTCTTGTTCTTCAAAAACAGCAGCTTTATTGTATAAACTTCCATTTTTGTTCAGCTCCTCACAATCTATCACTGTTCCAAGTTCAGGAATTGAACTGTCATCTTTGTTCAAAGAACCCCTTAACCTTCAAAATTCCTGAAAGAGAACTGCAAATGGGGAAACTTCACATTAAATGAAGCGTTGGTTTTCTTTGATTATATGATTCGTACACGACCCATTCCTGAATTGTGTTCATTCCATATTTTGTTTACTGCACTTGCTAAGAAAAAACATTATGATAGTGTTATTTTGCTTTACAAGAGAATGAATTCAACAGGGTTGGTACCAAATTTAATTTCTTTAAACATTTTGCTTAATTGCTGTTCCAATATGAGGAGGGTTTCTGATGGGTTTGCGGTTTTGGGGTTGATTTTTAAGATGGGGTTTAGCCCGAATGCTGTGACTTTTACTGCTTTGATTAAAGGTTTTTGCATGGAAGGGAGGATTTTAGAAGCGACCAAGCTGTTTAAGAAAATGATTGCTTTTGGTTGTAAGCCTAATGTGATTTCTTATGGGACTTTGATTGATGGGTTGTGTCGAACACGTCATACGATTCTTGCTCTTAAGTTGCACGAAAGAAATGGTTAATGGAAATGAAGAATTCGGTACTATTTGTAAGCCTAGTGTTGTTACTTACGGTAGCATCATCGATGGTCTTTGTAAGGACGGGTTCATAGTCAAGGCAAAAGAACTATTTTTGCAAATGAAGGGGCTGGGGATTGAGCCGAATGTTGTTGTTTACAGCTCTCTAATTCATGGGTTGTGTTGTTGGTGATTGGGATGAAGCTAAAAGGTTATTTATTGAGATGTTAGATAGAGGTGTACAGCCCAATGTGGTGACATTTAACGTGATCATCAATGATCTTTGCAAGAAAGGGAAGATAAACAAAGCTAATGAATTATTAGAAATGATGACACAAAGAAGTGTTAATCCTACCATAGTTACTTATAACATATTTTTGGATGGGTTTTGCTCGGTTGGTAGAATTGACGATGCAAGGAAGCTCTTTGTTTCAATGACGAGTAATGGATGTGGAAATGATGTTGTTAGCTACAATATTCTGATTAATTGGTACTGCAAAAAGGGGAATGTACATGAAGCTACCAGTCTTTATAGGGAAATGGTGTCAAAAACAAATAGACCAACAATTGTTACATATACCACCTTGTTAGCCGGCCTTCTTCAGGCAAGTAAAATGCGTGATGTGCAGAAGCTGTTTGATGAGAATGGCTATCTCCTTGATGAACTAAAACTATTTAGTAATTTAACAAACCACAAGTTTAAGCTGAACATCAAAATCTTTGGTTGCCTTTTTGATGGATTGTGCAAAGAAGGGGAGGCTAGAAGCTGCTTGGGTATTATTCAACAAACTGCCTGAATACAGATTGGAGCCAAATGTGGCAATATATAACATGATGATCAATGGTCTCTGTAAAGAAGGGCAGCTGGAAAAGGCTAGTGATATGTTGCTACATATGGATAAAAATGGTGTTTCTCCGAATGCTGTTGCATTTAGTACCCTTATGCAAAGTTTCTTGGAAACTAATGAGACAGAGAAGGTGGTTGAACTACTTCTTCACATAATGGCAGAGAAAAAAGTTACGCCAGATGCAGGCATATCTTCCATAGTCGTAAAAGTACTTGCGAAGGATAAAAAATATAGTGAACGCCTGGACTTGCTGCCTTCATTTCCTTCCCACGATTCTGTAAGACACTGACTTTGACATGATGAATGAAATTTCATTTTAGGCAAATGTGCAAGCATCTTTTGTAGTTGTTGGTACTAACACATCATTTTGTTGACTCAATTAGCTTATCAATTGCTTGAGCAGTTGTTACATTACCCAGGCAGATTCAATGCTGTGTGTGTTTCCCCTTAGCTTTTTCGTTCTCCATTGTTGATGTGTTTCAAGCATTCTATTTTTCAGTTATTCATAACAATCGTGTATTCTGATATGATGATTTGATTGTAAGCCTCTGGTTACATCGATCTACTGATATGAATAAGCAATCAAAATGGCATCATAGAAGGTCAAAGATACGAAATACAGAGTTGGCGTTGAGTGTTACAACTTCAGAAGATCTTTCTTTTGCTCAATGAACAGAATACTGGACCTTGACACTGCCACCACAGGCTTTGCTTTGCATGTGATAACTTCGGAACTTGGCTTAATTAGTGTCATTTGATGCACTTTGCAGTTCTACACAAGAAAACTCCATGTCAATTTCAGAGTAAAGGGCAAAATGTAAAATTATTACGATGACTAGTTGAATCTATCTTCATAAATTTTAAACATTTACTTGCATTCCTCCAGGCCATCATACAATGGCCATGCAAATAAAAGGAGTTTAGACAATAAGCTACATCTTTCATTAGATTATCAAATAAAAGGACTGATTGATGAAAATTTTATGGCCATGACAATTGAATCTAAATCCATTGGAACAAACAAATAGAACTTGAATAAAATATATTCTCTGTATATTGTATTTTCTAGTGTAAAATTTGAAATATAAAGTAAAAAATTTAAAATAATTATTTTAAAATTTAAAATATACAGTATAAAAAATTTAAAATATAAAATATAAAAATTAAAATAATTAATATAAAATTTAAAAAAAATTGAATGCATCTAACACAGAATGTATTGTAACCAAACCCCAAATAAATAATATCCTAAAGCAGCCCTAGCTGCACGGTGCCCATCTGGTGCATACTTTTTCGCCAAACCCAGTAATATTTTCTGTACAGTAATGCTTGATGTCTCCTCATTCAAGTTACTTTTCCAGACAGCCAGATTATTGAATCTTGATGCTTTTCATCCCTTTTTTTTTTTTTTTTTTTTTAATTTCCCTTTAAATTGTCGATGGTTTCTGTTAAAATCTCTAAGAAGTAAAATAAATCATTGTGTGTAATAAGGAAGTATGAAACATAAATTTCAGTTTCTTTTGATTGATTAACAACACAGATTTCAGTAGTAGCAAAAGCAAAACCATAAGCAGTTGGTAGCTCAACCAACACAACCAACTTAGTAGGTAAGAAAATGTAAAATGGACATTTGAAAAGCATAAACTGGTCCAAATTTTACAGATATGCAGACAGATGATTTATATAAAACTTGTCATGAATTTGTTGACTATAACGAATTCTTGATACTAATATCAAAATGGACAATTACCTATGATTATTTTCCAAATAGTAAAAATGTATTTCTCTCTAATTAATAATAGGTAAAGGATCTCTTCTATGTTACCCACAGCCGCGGATTTGTTTTTCAACCCTGCCAAAAGCGGACAAAAAGTTAAATTACTTTGTCCTCACAAAGTTCACAAAACACTGTATTCTTATTGCATAGTACATGAACAAGCCATATGAAAATTGCACGACAAAAGATTTGCAAGAGAAAAAACATCCATACAAAAATCAGTTTATAACAGATAACATACCAAACAATGGCTTAAAGAAGAAACCACTTGAGGCATAGTTATCAACATTTCGACAAGAAACTAGCATACCCAGAATGGCAGATTTAAATAGAGAGATTAATTCTATGACCACTACTCAAAAGCATAAAAAGCACAAATATTATGCATGTAGATTTGAATGCACAACACGGAAATCAAATGGACAAATGATAATTGACTATAACTTCAAAACCCAAATGAGAAAATGCTTCTCCAAAAATGAAAAAGATCCTGCAAATACATGCATTCACAACTCATCCGGGCATTCCATTAGGAGACACGTGATTTTGGCATTGAAGAGTCAACCTTCATTGGATAGAACCGAGCAATTACTATATTGCTTCAAAGACAAGACTCCTAAATTAATTTGCTCAGGAAGTATGGATGAAAATGTACCATTTGCACTAAAATTTCTTTGATATTGCTTGCCTAACGAGTTCACAAGCATGGCCCAATGAACAAATTAATTTGTACATTTATCGATCACATACAAACACACAAATGTAAATATATCAAATAAGTTATAAATTACAACTTTATAACATAGATAATAAATCGAATTATGTAATTAATATCCCACATGTTGTCATATGAACATGTACACTTTTACATGGCAAGAAGAAGACATGTCCATATAGTGCCTCATTACATACAAATTATTGACGGTGTGAAGAACTTTTTTCTTTGTTTAGAAAAAGAATGTGCAAAGAGTCGATAAGTAAAGAGACCAACAAAAACAAGGTGGTCCAAGTTGTCACATATTATTGACTGCCCTAGAACCGCACTCTACAACATGGCCATTCTTACCTTGTTGCAATTGCAAACCATACCACTTTTCTCGTCATTTCAAATACTTGAATCCTCCATACTTCTGCAGCAATTTCCCATTTGTTAGATTAATAACTCATGGCACACCACGAGTGGCAATATAGTGGAAACTTAATTCCATCCTAGTTAGAAAAACCTCTTTTTTTAAAAAAAAAAAAAAATCTTATACACTTCAAGCTTTAGTCTTCCTTTCATGCTTCCTTTTCCACATGTTCCCTAACTCCCATTACCAAATAAACAAATAACCTTGCAGCAAATACAGTTGCCGTTCTTTTCCTCTAATTTCGATCAATCCTTTAATGCAAAATTATAACCAATTAAGTGCAAAGAGAATGCCAACTGATGTCTTGATATCAATCAAAGCTCTTAAACAGTTGAATTACTAACCTCATGTTCTGCATGGACTGAGAAAGTCATCCAAAATTGCAGCCAACAAACTAGAAGCCAATCTTGATTGTTATCTCAGAAAGAAGTTTGACATTTCTAAGAGAAAAGTCAAAAGTAATTATTTTCAGTCAACTTTTGATAGAGCAGCATATCACGTAAGCTTGCACAGAGCATGAGGCCCAATCCAAAATTCTGAATGGTCCACAATTCATACGCATTGCGGCCAACAATTACACAATCCTGTTGCTTAGTTATTCATGAAGATAACAAAGCACAGGAATAATCTAAGACATAATACTGTAAAGTTTATGAGAATAATGCCATAAACATGCCAAGGCTGGTAGTTCTTATAGAAAGGGCTAACCTCACTATGCATTACTCATTCATAATTAATAAAGTTTTTCTATTTCACCCAACCTCTACCTCTACATTCATTTATATGATGTTGACAGACCTATTTGCTGGTGATCAGAGAAAATGAGAACAAGTGTTCCGAGAAAGTAGTATAAGTTTTGCAAGATGTGACAATTAACTATTGAGCTAGGTTTATGTGGGAACTTGACTATTCTCATATCATAGAAACATCCACGGATATATGGAATTAAAATCCCTTGACGGCTGTGAACCAACTAGTTGTAAAGGATGGAGATATAAGTCTAAAGATGCCATAAAAATGATGGCGTACGGATGGCCAGGTTAGAGCTTAGCATGACTGATGAGAAGGATCAATTTGAGTAGATTGATTAAGGCATTAAAAAGTTAGAATCATGAAACGAAAGGCTTTGAGGGAAGGTGGGTGACCCCTAAAACATTGTAATTGACATTCATCAGAAGGATGAAACCATCTAGGTACCAAAGGAAGCTATATGGGAAAAGATCAAAAGGTTTATGCAATGGTCTATGCTCTCTAACAATGTCTGAAGCCGAATTTACAAAATTCTCAGGGGCAGTACATATTGACTTTCACCTAGGGCATACAGAAAACAAAGAAGAATAGAAAAATAAATAAATAAAAGACCAAAAAGGAATCAATTTCTGTGCTTCATTCTATCTCAGGGACACTGCATAACTGCCAGCGGTTCAAAACAAGTGAAAACCATGAATTTTCATGCCAATAGTAACTCTCATTCAAGGCTCTACTCTAAGCAGCTAAACAGCAAAAATACAGTTTCACATTTCACTGCAGAACCAAAGCAACAGCAGTTGAAATCAAATAACTTACTATCCAGTTTACAAGCTTTAGATTGCTAAGTACTAATATCAGAAAGAATAGAACCGTATTCACAAACAGAACAGAACACAAGACAGGTAATCACTAGAACAAACTGAAAAAAACACAAATAAATAAGCATGTTCTGTGGTTACAAGTGCAATACCAATGGTCTTTCTTAATCAAGATCTTCTTGTCTGGGTTCTGATTCCCTATTTCCTGAGTTGGAATCTCCGTCGTTATTGCCACTTCCACTGCCACTGTTCCCACTGGTCTCCGCACGTGAACCAAAAGCATTAAAAGACCATGGCAAGGATATTGTAAGCCTCCGCTCCACTGTCCTCGGAGTCTCTGGATTCCCTCCATTCCCACCACTATTACCACCCGACCCGCCACCTCCAACACCAAACCCCAGATTAAGACTCTGATTATTATTGTTGTTGCCGACATTACTATTCCCATTTCGCCTTTGTTCATAATCAGGATCATCAGTAGGCAACTCATACCGACAAACAGGACACGAATTATGCAACTCAAGCCAGGGCATGATACAATACGAATGATATATATGCTTGCAAGGCATCTGTTTAGCTACTTCATTCAACTCAAAGCTATCCTTACATACCGCACATTGAGACGAATCAGAACCCATCAACTCCTCCGTTATCTTGATATTCGGAAGCGCCTCCACTGCCGATTTCGATGCCGGCGGTGTCCCGTACCTGTTCGGATCGTTCTCGGCCAGTTGTTGGATCAACTGCTCAAGACCCGGACCGATGAAGTAGTCCCCCACATTCACCGGAAGACGAAATGCCGTCGTGGAGCCGGTAGGGTCCACGGACGAGTTGTTCTCGATAACAAATTGAATATTCGCGCTGCCGGCTCTGAGAGTTTGAAGATAGTTCTGAAGAAAGAGGAAGGGATTGAACTCGGCCGGGTCGTTGAAGTTCCGGCTGGGACCCATACCCAAAAGCGCCGAGAGGTCATCTAAGAGCAAGGCGTCCATAGGATTAGGATTAGGGCTAGGGTTAGAAATGGGGCTTTCAACTTCTTCAAGAAAACCACCGTTGCAAGAAGGGCATACAAGATCGGACGACGGCGAGGGACTAATCCTGACAGTACGATTGCACTGGTAGCAGAAATACATCTGCGGTTGCGGTGGTACGGCCACTGCCCCACCGGTGCTTCCGCCGGAGAAAGACATGTTAACGAAACTATTGGACCGAGAGATTTCTTTTAGATTTCTTGGGTATCTTTGGTTTTAAAGTCCGTGCAAGTGATTGAGTACGCGGACCAAGAGCGTGGGCAATTTTGTCTTTGCAGTGTGTTTTAATAAAATAATAAGCCAATGACGTGTGAGTAGTAAACTGATGACAACATCCTCCGACGGTCATTCTGTTTTCCGAAGCAGACTTTGTTGTCCGGACACATGTTAAAAGACAAAAAGCCCATAAAAGAAAAAGCAGTTTACAAAATTACCAAAATAATAATTTTTTTAATTAATTTATCAAAATAATTATATTATATTATTTTTTTAATTAATTTATTAAAATAATTATATTATTTTATTTTTTAAAATAAAATTAATCAAATATATTAATTTTAAATAATAATATTTAAAATTTTAAAATTTTCAAGAGAATTTTTCCTTTCTGAATGAGTAAAGAGTTCAATTGGAGCAATTAAAATTTTTTAATTTTGTTAAATTTTAAATATTTAAAAATATTTTTGAGATAATTAATTAATTTAATATAAAATATGATTATATAAATATTTTAATAAATTGATTTTTTTTTAAAATAATTATAAGATATTATGTAAATATATAAGATATAAAGTTGATAATATAAAATAAAAAATAATCAAAAGATACATCAAATTTATGTTATTTCATCTAAGAACACAATATTTACATTTCTTTCATATAGGTCCCCGGCCTTTACTGAAATGACCAAACTGCCCTCACAATATTTGTTTTGACTTGTTTTGTAACTTAATTGTAAAAGAATAATTCAGTCCTTTTGTTTTAGCTAAGGGACCTACTGAATGTAAATTAAAAATTTATGCCATTTATTAAAATTTAGTAAAGTCCAAGGACCTGTATGTTATTATTCTAATAATAACATTATAAATAGTAAACCTAATGCAACAGAAATATAAGATTTTATATGACTTATTATATATAAAAATTTTAACAAAAAAATTAAAAATTATGATTAAAAAATTAAAAAAATAAAAAGAGTTAAAATTATAACGGAAAAATTTAAGAACTGTATCATACACCCTCGTGCACGAATGAAATTAAGAGATATTATATTCGTATTTATTATAAAAATTATTTATTTCTAAATTATGTTTATTTTAGAATATTCTATTTATGGTTTTTTTTTGATAAAAAATTAAAATTAAGTTTATAACAACTTTTCATTTTTAGTAAAAATACATCACTTTTTTGTCTAACAAATTTATTAAAAATTAAATAATAAATATTTTTCTAATATTTTTATTTATGATTTAGTTATCAAACATACTTTTTAAGTCTAATTGTCATTTAAAAATTTCATATTTATAATCAATAATATTATATTAATAAATTATAAATAACATCTCGAATGATATGACGCATTTGTCAATTAAGGATATGTATAAAATAATTATTAATTTTGTTATTAATATTTAATAATTAATAATTTAATTATAATTTTTTTAATATAACTCCCGTAAAATTAATTTTATTAAATCTTAATTATAATTTGCAAAACGTATTTGATAATTTCATGTTACGAGCAATGATAATGCCACGTGATGTTATGTTATTAATTCAACAATCAACATTATTCACATTTATTATATAATTATATCGTATATATAAATATATTTTATAATTAAAAAATATTTATCATTTTATATTAATAATTATCATTGAAGTTATTTATATTATTTAATTTTTAAATTTTCGGAGCCCGTTTAAATGTTCTTTGGTGCTAGTTACATGCTTTCATATTTATAAAGGCAGTTTAGGGACCTATTTAATGAAAACGGAGAAACTATGTTCTCATCTGAGAAAATATAAAACATTAGATAGTTGGATTAAGATAGAGTAATAACATACAGGCCCCTGTATTTTATCCTTTTTGCAAATTAGTGAATTTAATTATTCGTTTATAATAAATAGGTCCCCATATTTAACTGAAAGAACTTAAACACCATTTAGTGCTTGGGTTTATCTATTATCGTCCAATGAACGTCGAATTTCAATACTCTAGGGGTGCCTTTGTAATTTCAATAGAGACCATGTAGACGTTGATTACAACTTACAAAATGAACAAACTATTTAAAGGGAAAATTCCATTTTAATCCATAACTTCTATAAAATTATATTTTAAGCAATATGTATGAAACTTATCACAAATATCCTTACTATTTCATTCCTTATCTCACTTGCTCCCTATAATTTTAGTCAACTTTGTTGAGTAGTTTGACCAAAATTTTATTTGTACCTTCACATTAAATATTATTTTAAATTTTAACAATATTATTTTAATCAACACCATTTAGACAAAATTTATGCTTTAATAGACGAGATATTGATAAAATTTTTTATAAAGATCGAGACTTATCTCATTAAGGATAAAAAAATCGTCTCCAAATTTAAAATTGAAGTAAGAATGAAAATGTCTTCTTATTTTTATTTTAAAACAAAATAAGAATAAAAAATTTATTTTAAAATATAAATAAGTCGAGAACGAGAACGAGAACGAGAATCACCATCTTCATCCCATCCCTAGCCCTTTCTCAGCCCTAAATAAATGTTATAAAGCTAGCTTTTTATTCTTCTTATGTTAGATGAAGTTAAATAATTTGGTAAATGGAAATAAAGTAGAGCAAAGGGACAACATTGGAATTTTTGTTAGTGTCAAAACTGTGGACTTGGGTGTAATTTCGTAAAATATTAAGGACTAAAGTATAAAGTTCTTCATAATTTAAGTAGAAGCCTTTCTTCAGTTGAGCCCCTGAACAATTGCCTAATTTACTTTGTTAAATAGTGGAATTCCCCTTCCCGTCGTACTTCCGTCGACAGCGGTTCTACTGTGCTATGGGATGAGAACACAATCTTGCAGCCAGACCGCTATCGTGTTCGAAAACCTCCCGCTCTCTTTCCCCTTTATCTTCCGCAACATCTGCTTGCTGTTGAACTAGCAGGAAGGACAATCCAATCGAAGGTGTGCATCTCCAGAATCTCAAATCACAACTTTTCCCAACGCTTAACTGATGCTTTCGCTCAAACATATAGCCAAAACCAGGGCTTTTCTTTCGCCAGTTCTCGTTCTGAAAAAACCAATATTTGTTGATTTTGATTTTCCCTCTTTATTGTTACGCAATCCTCGCTGTTGTTATTCAACCGCCGATGAAGCAGCAGTTCAAGGGTTAAACAGCTTAAACACCAAGGACGTGCTTCTTTCGTTCAAAGAATGGTTCAGCTACAAGCCCCAAAATAGTGATTTGTTGGATCGAATTTTTGGGATCTTAAGAACCCATGACGAAGAAGACTTGGCTTCTCGTTTGGCCACTGATTTTGCGCTTTCCCAGCTGGTTATTCGACTTTCTGAATCTTTCGTCCTTCAGGTATTGGATTATGGAAGAGGGAAGGATGTTCTCTCTTGCCTCAAGTTCTTTGATTGGGCCGGCCGTCAGCCCTGTTTTCAGCATACTCGCGCCACTTTTCATGCCATTTTTAAGATACTTTCGAAAGCTAAACTCAGGCCTTTGATGTTGGATTTTCTGGAGAATTACAAGAGAGATAGATATTTTCAACAGATGAGATTTAACGACACTTTGGTGGTGGGATATGCGATGGCTGGAAAACCTGAAATTGCACTCAGTTTGTTTGGTAAATTGCGGTTTCAAGGTCTGGACTTGGATGGGCATGCTTATAAGATGCTTTTAAATGCGTTAGTGGAAGAGGGTTGTTTTGATGCGGTTGATGCAATTTCTAAGCAGATTTCATTGAGGGGTTTTGAGAATGAGGTTACTCGTTCTGTTATGTTGAAGAGTTTGTGTAAGCAGAAGCAATTAGACGAGGCGGTGAAGTATTTGCAGCGAATGGTGAGTGAAGAGCAACTGGTGAGCGGGTATATGATAAGTAGTGTTGTGGATGCGCTTTGCAGAAGTAATAGGTTAGAGCAAGCAGGTAAAATGTTGGAGGAATTTAGGGACTGCAGCGTGATGCTATTGGAGCAAGCTTATGGTGTTTGGCTTCAGAATCTTGTTCTGGCTGGGAGGTTAGACGGGGCTCTGGAGTTTTTGAAGAGTAAGAAATCTTTAGAAGGGTATGTTCCAGAAGTGTTTCGATATAATTTTTTGGTGTCCCGGCTTTTAAGAGATAACCGTCTCATGGAGGTTTTTGATTTGTTCGAGGAGATGAAGGAGAATCAGATTTCTCCTAACATGGTTACCATAAATACTGCATTATGCTTTTTTTGCAAAGCTGGGATGGTGGATGTTGCGCTTGAGTTGTACAATTCAAGGTCAGAGTTTGGGCTCTCCCCTAATGGCATGGTTTACAACTATTTGATCAATACACTGTGTGGAGATGGTAGTACAGATGAAGCTTATCAGGTGCTAAAGAATTCCATTGACCAAGGTTTCTTCCCCGGTAGAAAAACCTTGTGTATACTCGCTGGTACTTTGTGCAGGGAGGGAAAGCTTGCAAAGATGAAAGATTTGGTCCTTTTTGCCCTGGATCAGAATGTTATGCCTAGTGATTCCACCTATGATATGTTTATATCTGCTTTATGTAGGGCTAGGAGGGTAGAAGATGGGTATTTGATCCATGAGGAACTTAGTAAAATAAATAAAGTTACTTCTAAAAATGCTTACTTTGAATTGATACTTGGTTTTAGCAAATCAAATAGGGGAGATATTGCTGCTAGACTTCTAATTGAAATGCAGGAAAAACAATATAAACCAACTCGAATGGTATACAGGGCTGTTATTTGGTGCCTCTGCAATATGGAAAATCCAGAAAAGGAGATCTTGCAATTGCTGGAGATGCAGTTGTCTCGCAAAGAAACTGATATTGACATTTATAACTTCTTCATTGATGGAGTTGGGCATGCCAAACGGCCTGAGCTAGCTAGAATAGTTTATGAGATGATGCATAGAAGTGGAATTAAGCCCAATTTGAGTTCTCATATTGCTATGTTGAGCAGTTATCTAAAGAGTGAAAGGTTTTCTGATGCTCTGTATTTCTTCAATGATTTGCGCCAGGGAGGAAGGATCCAGCGAAAACTATACAACTATCTGATTGTTGGCCTCTGCAAAGCCATGAAAGCAGATATGGCATTTGAGTACATTGGGAAAATGAAAAATGACGGAATGGTTCCTAGCTTGGAATGTTACGAAGAAATTATAAAGCTGCTATGCTCAACTAGAAGATATGATATGGTGGTACATCTCATTCATGACTTGGAGAAAGTTGGGCGTCATGTTACGTCCTTTATTGGTAATACTCTTTTGTTTTATTCTTTGAAGACTCAGGATCTATATGATGCTTGGATTCGGTTGAGAGGTCTGCAGAATGAGACATCTAGGATTTCATTGCTTGGCCATCTCATTGGAGTGTTTTCTGGCCGTATTAAGGGGAGCCGAGATATTGAGGAGGTACAAAAAATGATTGAGCAGTGCTTCCCTCTTGACACCTACACTTATAATATGTTGTTGAAACAACTAAGCATGCATGAGATAGATCATGCTTGTGAATTATTCAATCGGATGCGTCAGAAAGGTTATGAGCCCAACAAATGGACTTATGACATCTTAAAATATGGTCTTCTCAAATGTTTGACGACAGATGAGGCAGAGAGAAGGTTGGAGGAGATGTTCTGCAAGCCCTCTCCATTTGGAAAAATTCATTTATTAAATTATTATTAGATGCACAGTTCCAGCATCAAGAAGCATCTTGATGCAAAACATTCATTGAGACACAAGATTTTTTGGGAAATAATATGTCTCTTGTGCCTTAATTTTATTGAATATGTGTAATATCTAATTGCTCTTTGTATATTACCTTGAACTTTTTCTTGTTTTTTCGATAATCAATCGTGAGAAAGAATTTGGCCTAGCTGGCTTAAGGTTTTTTTCCTTTTATTACCTTGGAGAAGTTCTGATATAGATAAGAGTTAGAAGTAGATGTTTGTTACTGTTTATTTTCTTATTTTTCCTTTGCTTTTAATGGTTTATGCATTCTTTCTTAGAAGACCCCACACCACCCCCACACCACACCCCCCTTCCCCTCCCCAAAAAAAAAGGGAAGAGGTTTATGTGTGCTTACAACACTTTTTTGGTTCATTGCGACTTTGTGCTAGTTTAAAATAGTTTTCCTATATCATTTGAGTGGCATGAATTTACTTATTTGTGCTTTTTTAGAGTATGACATGGGTGTTCCGATGTACTGTAAGAACAATATTGGGGGTTGTTTGTGTTAGTGTGCTTGATGCTGTCAAGTCCACCATCCTTATCAGCATTCCTCTTTTCTTTCCTTTTTTTACTTTGTTCATAAGAAGAATCAGTTGGTGATATTGCGGTTGCTGCTATGGTGCTTTAACTGAAGGTGGGTATTTCAGATCTTATGAGGGGAGCTATTACTGTGAGTTGTTTAGTTGTTGTTGAATTTGCCTCTTCTTGTTTTTTTCCCTTCTCATCTTGTAGTATGAGTACTCTATTTGTTTCATGGCTTTTATATCGTGTACCATCTTTTCGGCCAAAATGCAGCTCATTTGATCAGCTTTTCTATCTGTCAGGCAAGCAACAAAGCATTATATTGATAAATGTCATCCATGACTTGAGTATTAAAGTTAAATGTTTTACATGTTTACTTCAGTTGCTAGATTATTATACTTGCCAAAATATATTAATGAAAACGAAAAAACTTATAAAACCCCATAGTTTATATTCATGTTATTGATAGATTTTGAAATTTTATTTTTTGTCCGGTGGATTAGCTTCTGGTTACCTTGCATTTTCAGTGATGCTCTATTGGCTGTTAATGGCAGCTCACATTGCAAACAAATCAATCAGGGGTGATTTGGCCTTACAACTTCACTGTCAATGAATGTGGAGCTGTTGAAGGTGGCTTCACCTCTTGTAGCTGAAGCATTTCAGAATTCCATCTTCTATATCCAATTCATTTTCTGACGAGGGTGGGGCGAGGCTTTTTGTCCATGTCACCGGTGGTCGACATGAAGCTCTGATCTCATCAGTCTTCTGACTATCATTTGTGATGCTAGTATCCCCTTTGGCGGCTTAAGATTTCATAAATGTCCAGTCTTAGTCTCTCAGAGATTTTGTTTCTAGCATCCAAAATTTTAAATTTGAGCTTAAAAGGTCTAACACTAGTTGAAGAACAGATCTTCTAACTCTGTTGTGATGATGTAAATCTTGGATTAATGATAAGTCCTTGCATTCTCCTGATATTTAACCTCCAATGCGAATTCTTGTTTAGTCTTTTTTTTTTAATTTATTTAATAAAATAATAACATTTGATATATTTAATAATAAATAATTTAAATTATATTTTAAATTTTTAATAACTTAATAAAATTATAGTTATACAATCACATATATTTAATGTAATTTTAATAAAAATTAATTTTTTATGAAATAAATAAAAATAAAAAATAAATTATCAAAGCAATTACTATCTTAATAACAAGTATTTCCCTTGTTGCTCATTTAGTGGGAGGCTTTAGCCAAAAAAAAAAAAGGTGGGACTCTGACTTTAATTCTCTAAAATTGTATCTGTCTTATTATGAAAATTAAAAATCTCTCTTAATTATTTTTAATAAAATAATAATAAAATAAAAATAAATATTTCATCTTTTTTTTTAAAATTTAAATAAAATAGAACCTACTTCATTCATCGTATAAATAAATTTTAATTATATATATATATTTAATATTTATTTTTAATAAATATAATATTTTATAATTAAATCGTAATATAATTATTTTTTACTTTAAGTGTTGTTATTATATAATTATTATATATTTTATATGATTTATTTAATTAATTATTTATATTAATTTTATATTATAATTTATGTGAAGAATTCGTATATATTAATTATAATTTTATTTAGAGGAATATACATTTACTTGGTGTTGATAAATTTTTTAAAATTATTAAATACATGATTTATTAAGATTGGTAATATCCCATGTGAGGAAAATCATGTTGTCGTCTTGTGGCACATGATGTAATGAAATCTAACCAATAGAATAATACAGAAAGGCTAAGACTTTCTGAAATTCGTTGCCATTAAATAATTCTGCTTAGCTGTGTGAGTGATTCGTTCGTCGGTTGTCGGTAGTCACCGCGTAGAGAAAATATTTTAATCTTACAAGTTAATTACTCTGTAAGTCGAAAAAAAGCTTTTCTTTTTGGTTTTTATCACCCAATTATTGGAATTCTAGGTTAGTTGAAACAAAAGCAAAGCAAAAGTCCAAAGCTTTGGGTTGAATAATCGTAGTTTCTAACAGCTGAAGTCGTACTGGTCTCTTTCCTGCTCCCTCTCTCCTCGGCCTAACTTTAACGTTTTGTAGACTGCTTTGTTTATATATTTTTTATTCATTTTACTGGCGAATATGTAATAATCAATATAATAATTAAACAGGGAGAATTCGATAAAAGTCTTCGAGTGGAGTCCACTTTTTGTTCTTAAGAGGGAACGTTGATCTGGGTTTTGGTTGAAGAAGAGGAAAATCGGGCTCAAACCCAAATGTCTCCTTCAGATGGAAGTAATTCAGGCGGCGGAGGAGGAGGCGTGGCGAATGGTCGGAATTATATTGAGCATAAAGTATCGAAGATGGACACTCTTGCTGGTGTGGCAATCAAGTATGGAGTCGAGGTATCGTCTCTTTCCCCTGAAAATTGATGCGTGTATGGTTCTTTTTGCCACGATCTAGTGATAATCTTCATCAAGTAGAGAAATATAACGTATTCAAGTTCTGGGTATTGTGAAATAGATGTTGATACTATTGTTTTTCGTTTATTTGTTTATTTATTTTTTGTGTACTATGAATTTGGTTGTGATCAGTTTGCCAGTAGATGCTTAAATGGATGTTGCTTTCTTTGCTTCCATGGCTAACGGTGACATTTTGGAAATGAATAGGTTGCTGACATCAAAAGATTGAATGGGTTGGCTACAGATCTTCAAATGTATGCTTTGAAAACGTTGCAGATACCATTACCAGGAAGACATCCGCCATCTCCCTGTTTATCCGATGGTTCTTCGTCTTCAGGGTATAACTGTAAACACTCTCAAGTCTCTATATTTGTTTTTTTCTCTTTGTTGTCTTAATGGGACTCTTATGTGAAATGGATTATTATTTTTGTTTGTTCACTAAATAATTCTATGTGCTTTCCTTGTTTATCTACGATGTTGTCATAAAGATTTTCATATCTGAGAAAGGGTTTGTTATGGTAAGTGGAAAATGTTGGGAGAAGTTAGTGTTTCTTTCTTTTTTCTGAAGCCTCATCCAGCTTTACCTCTATATGCCAACTCATATGAATGAGATAATACTTAGGCTACAGGAAGTTGTATCAACTGTTACCTATAAAGCACAGCTAGTGAAATAAGGTCTTGCATAGGTGACTGAATAATGGGTTTATCACAAAGTCAAGCATTTAATTAACAGTACATGTTTAATTTTTAAAATAAGATTCTTATTGTTTAAAAAATATTAATTTTGAGATAATATGAAATAATTTCAATGCCATGTCTGGTTGTGTAATTGTTTTAGTGGTTTTACTACATTCCATCCTTGTTATACTGAATAATTATCAGGGTGTGAGTTTTCTACTTATGTCAAAATGTTGTTCTGTCTTTCTTTAGGCTTTCAATCTTTCATCATGGGAAATGTTGCTACCTATGCTAGTTAATGATATATCCTAACACTCTTTTTATGGACATTAATGGTTTCAATGAAGATTGCAAGATGTCATCTTTTATCATGGCAATATGAGGTTCTTTTTGTCTTATTTCTCTGTGAAATGTTTCTGCATGGGAGAATTGTAGTCCTAATATCAATGCTTAGAGCAGTAATGGTCTGTTTTTGGCTTCTAATTGAGTTATAATTTCTTATAACATGATTTAGCTTAAAATGGATTTTTTAGGTTTGTTTATATTATGGCCATTTAGTTGTGGACATAATAATTGTATTTTGTTAGGCCCTTGTCATGCACAACAGTTAGTTCTTGAAGTTGGAAAATGCTCTTTTATGACGGTGCTTATCAACTAAAGGGAAAAGTAAAAAAGAAATTGGATGGAATATGATTTGAAGTGTAGCCTTTAGCCCATGATGTTAATGCTGAAAGTGGGAAAAATCTACAGTTCTCCAATACATTGTATGGGCTAACTGTCAGAGGTTAAAATGGAGAGTATGCTTGGAAATATGTACATATTTTATTTGATGTGAAGTTTGAGGAAATATATCAGAAAAATTGTCCCTAGACATTCACCATAGGTAGTTTGATTGATTCTAGCGTTTTTGTTGGAAAGTATAAATTACCTATTATTTCTTGTTTAATATGCTTTGTGTAAGAGCTTACTAGTTTCTTGCGTCAGTGTTTGGAAAATATAGTTTCGAGCTTTGTTATTGTAAGGTATATATTTTTTATGCTTTTGTTGCTTTAAGCTGGTTCTTTTCTAGTGTGCTTTTCATTGATGTTTTATACATCCCTCCTTTCTTCTCGGTTTACACAGTTTCCTATTTAAGTTGATATGTGAATAGGATTGAATACTGAATATGTCCTGAGATTTGAGGTTGATGTGTTGGTACCAATGTCTGACTCTGTAGATGCAAAGGCAATTTTGTTTGAAGTTGCATTTTGGTAGGTTGCTTCTGATATTTGGTAGTCTAGTCCACATTTATAGTTGCTCACCACGCTGAAATCTTTTGCAGAGAAAACAATATAGAACAGACTCCACCACGTCTAGGCTATTCCAGTATGTTGCAATCATTAGAGTCCCTAGGAACAAAATCATCTCAAAAGAAGGTTTCTCCTGCCACAAGCACTTCACAGAAAGTTTCTCCTGCCATGAGCAATTTACAGAATTTTTATGGTCTAAGATCTCCAAATGGCAAGGGTAAAGGTGAAGGCATGGAAATGGCAGTTTATAGAACAGGGAGTTCAGATTACCATGACAATGGACTGTTTCCCAAAGTCTCACCAGTATCTGATCCATTTTCAAGCTGCAACCACAAGTCCAGAAGTTTCCTTGAAGGTTTCTTGCTTGGAAATGGTGCTACAACTGATTATATGCCTCTTGCTGGAGCTGGAGAAGGGGAGGGTGAGAAATCCAATGAGAAGTCAGTTCGAAGGCGTCAGAAAACAGAAGCTGAATACAGGGTTGGCCTGTCTGAAAGGTTGTTGAAAGAAGAAAACAGTGGTGGGACCAGTGATTATTCGCCTGCAACAGGAAAGGGTTTATTAGCCATGAGGCCAAAATCAGCTAGTCGAACATCATTGGCTACTGATTCAGAATTGGGATGGATGAATTCAATTCCTGTGGGCTTGGGAGATTCTATTATTACTGACGGATCTGTTGGGGTTCGTAAATCATCGAGCACACCAAGCTTCCTTGACCAGGACAGCAGTAGTTTGTCAATTTGGCCAACTTCAAGGTGGAGTTTGAAACCTGATTTGCAGGCACTCTCAACTGTAGCCATCCCAAGACCAATCTTTGATGGGTTACCAAAGCCGATAGCTGGCCGAAGGGGAAAAGCTGCCCTTGATTAGCTTTCCTGTTTACCGCATTCTTTAACTCCATTTTTTCCTCTTCAATTCCATGGAATGAAATTTCGCATATAGCCTGGAAGTGTAAGTAAAAGCAAAGGCCTAAGAAAGAAAA
This sequence comes from Khaya senegalensis, assembly GCA_032402905.1. Classification (NCBI taxonomy): domain Eukaryota; kingdom Viridiplantae; phylum Streptophyta; class Magnoliopsida; order Sapindales; family Meliaceae; genus Khaya; species Khaya senegalensis. The sequence continues at coordinate 729,112 of CP135557.1, read as the reverse complement.
TTAGCTAAAATGAATACGAGTATGAGATCTCTACTTTTAGCTGTTGATTGGTTTGCCTGGTATGAATGCAGATAGCATTCTGAGTCCAAGCAGCAGCAGCTGGAGAAAAGTATGCAACAAACATGGCATGTGCCTGTGTTTCATACTGCTTTCCAATTTATTAAAAATGTAAACTTTTATCCTGAAAAATAATTGAAATCTAGTTTAGTGATGTGACTTTCCTTTGTGGAGGAGTCGCAAGTATACAGAAGTCTATTATTATTTTGGTTCTTCAACCAGGGTGCATTTACTCACATTGTATCATTTCATGCTCATTTGACACTTGATGGAGAATGTATATTTATATTTTTTTTCAGAAAATTTCTTGCTTTAGTAGCTTACTGTGACAAGGGTTGGTTTATTTGAAATTAGCGTTCTGAAGAGATGCTTACCTGTTGAATTAGGGTTGAAATGGAAGTCCATATCGTGTCATTAGATAAATGGGCATTAGAGAAACTGCCAAAAGGTTAACACACAAGAGAACTATTCTCTATATGATGTGATGATATTCAGACTAATCATCTAAATGGTGAGCTATCCATGTGGTGAACATTACTTCATCTCGGGTGATAATTTTGGGATATTTTCTTCAAGAGTAGTGTTACAGAAAAGGAGTTGTACATAAGTAAATGCAAATCCTATCTTCTCTTTTATACCTGAAGATCCCTAATAAACGCTTGAAAAAGGAAGAAGAAAGCAATAGCAATAACGAAATCGGAGTAAGGGTTAGTTTGAGCTTACTGTGCTAGAGTGTTTGATAAGCACCTAACTGATATCTAGGAATGAATTGTACACTTAAAATTGGCAGCTAGTAATTTTCTTTCACAGTAGTCACGACTTCAAAAACACAGTAGAGGGATCCTAAGACTTCCCAAATACTGAGTGAAAACCTGTCATCCTAGTAACCATGCAGCATTGTGTGTTCTTACATGTTAAGTGGCCAGGATCATTCAAATTCTTTTAAGTCTAGAACATACGAGGAGCACATAGTGATTCCAATTTTTAGCAATGATGCTAAGCACACATCAGCACTATTATAGCTAGCGCTTGCTTGCCTATGCTATCAATTTTGCTGCCATTATATATCTAAATATTATGCTACATAGTTGTCATATAAATTTTATATATAAAAAATACCAAAAATATTTGTTTGGTAGTTAAGATTATCCCACAAAAAAGGAGTACCAAAAATTCTGCTTGAAACATGGCTACAACTACTGTTCATTTCGTTGGAGTTTTCCTCTTGAATAAATAATAATTGCTATTTAAATTTCCAAAGAGAAATTTCCTCTCAAAGAACAAAAAGCACATGATATGTCTAGCAGTATGTCACAAAATTTAGCTCTTCCTGGCCCCATCATGTCGTCGGTCATAGTTTTGGCATAACATAACCCTTTTTTCTTGAAAAAAAAATATTATGAGTATGTATAAAATTTCTATAATTTTTACCTCTGTAGTGGGATCACTTGAATTCAATCTGTGACATCTCACATTGCTTGCTGGTGAAGATGAGGCTGAGAATACATATAAATTATGAGTTCCTCTAACCAAGTAACGCGTGTAACATTACCCAAATGCAGTCAACAGCATGACAGTCTCAGCAGCAGGATGAAGTGCTGCCAGTAATGGATGATACAAATTATGCTACCAACAACAAACAACAACAACGACCCACAGCACACAGAATTAATTCATGCAAACTCTCATTTTTCACTGATGTTTATAACTTGAGAACGGAATTTAACTGATTCAGAATAAATACAGAACTTTACAATGAGGAGGTCCAGCTGATGCTATTGTTATCCTAGAAATGAACTGAAACTATGAAACAACATTGAAAACATGTTTTCTAAGCATGAAGGGGAGAAATTTCAAGCAAAACTTTAATTCAACGACACATTTCCTGAGACCTCAATAAAGATTCTGACTACAAAACTTTTTGCCAAACATAATAGTATGAGCAGAGCAAGAAGAGCACAAAATTCAAGATTACTCTTCCATGGCCTGACTCTCCTCAGCCTGGGCTTGGACCTTGACTTTGATCTTTGGAAGAGTAAGAGATTGGTCCTCTGCAAGAACAGATGGGGCTTTGACTAGGTGAATACCCTGCTCCAATTCAATTGCTGCCTCTTTCTGTTCCTTGGCTTTCTTCCCCTTCATTCTGCCAGAATATTCCAATTGAATGTCAGTTGGTACTCAAAAAACTTCTTAATATGCTTTTGAATAACCAATGAGAGAACATAACAAACCTCAGTTTATGGTGTCTCTCCTCCCTGGCAACTCTGATTTTATCAATCTTCTTGATAGCCTTTAGAGTATTTTCTGCAAGATTTCTGTCGTATCTCTCTGGCCTATTACGCTTCCTCTCAAACTCAAAGGTGGAGTCCTGAGGAAAAACAAGAAGAAAAGCATATATCATCATCAATTCTTCTTAATATGTTCAAGTAACAGTGGCCATGTTCTAGAGATGCTACACAACAAGAAACTAAAACAAAACAAATTTACCTTTGTCATATCTTTCCCATGCAACCGCCTATAGGCCTTGGTCCATTTTACTTTACGAGGATTCCTTTTCATCTTGAAGTTCTTGTGGCATTTTGATATACAAAAACGAAAAATCTGCAAAAGGCTCATTTGTCAGTGGCCAGATGCACTGCCAATGATGAATCAAACGAGTCTTGAAAACATAAAATCAGATTGACCAATTCCATAACCAAAATTTCATGAAACAATACATATACTTGACATTGCCCAATAATAAGCATTTCATTCAGCAGGTTAAGATTCACACAACTGTAGAAACACAGAACACCACAATACGCAATATCAAATTATTGATATTGCATATAAAATTGTTTCCACTTTCTTCATGGCCTAGAAATTCTCAAACGCACATAGTGAAATCGAGTAACGCGCCAAACACCAACCCCTACAATCTTTTTGAGGCAGAAAATCACCGGATGATGAATTGAACAAAACTTAAAGACTTCATCAAGCATAAACCATTCTACATATGAACAAAAAAGAGAAATCCCAAAAGCAAATAAGTAAATCATACCTTGGCATCGTTGCGGACAAACTGAATACCGTGACCTGGATATACGGTGGAGGAACAGAAATAACACTTCTCTAACCTCATCTGATATTCAAGTTAACACCAATTATCCGAATTTCCTGAAACCGATCAAAACACACAAATTTAAACAAGCCAAAACAAAACCCATCAGTAACAGGAAGAAAGGAACAAGGGATTTTATTTCTGAACTTAAATTTCTCCACAAATAATTTGACATTCAACATTGGAGACAATTAAAAACAGAATCCCTCTCTCTCCTTAAACGAGGAGAACAAATATTGGTTATTCTAAATCTTATTGCAAAATAAAAAGAAATTGGGCAGACGATAACGCTAAACTCACTTACGGGTGAGGAATCAGCAGCGTCGCCGGCGGCAGATGATGGAGGCTCTGCTGTGCCTGGCCTAGCGCTTGTTGTTAGGGTTTTGACGTGGAGAGAGAGAGAGAGAGAGAGAGACAAAACAGTTTGATTTTGGTTATTTCATTTTTATTTGGGCCGGTTCGGATTACCTGCCGGTTTAAAAACAAAACAGTTTAAGTACACCCTTCCTCTTCCTAAGTCAACCCATCTCAATTTTTTAGGTAAAATTAAGAATACCCCCCTAAAGTTGAACTTAAATACAAAATGGTTTATAAGTTTGAGTTTAGATCAAATACCCCCACATGTTTTGTAATTTAATCACACCTTTGGGTTGACTGACTGTCAAATAAATACATTACATTCACAAAAAATTTTGTTTTAACGTATTTAAACTTCAAAATCTTAATAATATAATTTAAATTTTTTTAAAATTAAAATATTTATTTCAATACCATACTTTCTTGTTCATTGCATGTGAAAGTGGATGAACAAGTGTTGAGTCTACAAACAGGTGAATTTAGATAGTAAAGAAATTTGAGCACCAATGTCTTTGATGTGTAAACAAGCCACTAGATGCTTAGTGAAGTAGACAAACATCCAGTTCAGGGTATTCAAATCCTGGTTTAAGAACTATAAAATTCATCACACTCTGGTTTTAACATTGTCCAAGCAGCTAAGTGCATGAAATCTCCAAGTTTGATTGATCAAATACCAGCAAATTACAGCACAATTACCAGCAACATCAATGATCAAGAACAAAAAGAAGATAATAATTGGAAGCTAAAAGTCCTGTGCATTAATGAAAGGCTTCCTAGTTGGTGGTGTTGTTGACAAAAAAATAGAAACATGGAAGAAGCTAGCTAATTTCATCTTGCGCAGTTATATACCTGTGAAAAAACCAGCAAAAGTCAAGCACAAACTTGTAGAACTCCTAATAGTTTCCAAGCTCCACAAACTGTGAGACCATCTAGCCCTCTACAGCAGAAGATTGAAAAATTGAGACTTGGGAATGCTGACAACTGTTTTCCAATCTTAAGTTTCTGATTACAAGTGCAAGCTTTAAGCTGAATTTAAAGGAACCAAGCTCATAGTATATGGAAGCACCATAGTCCATATAGAAGAAGACCAGTTAGGTTCCTCAGATTCAAGGAAAGCTACATTGATCTTGTGTGTTTCAATGTTATACAGGTAGAAGTCGCCGCTGTCCTTGTCGTCATTCATCAATATATATCCATCCTGAAAGGCCAAGGGTAGCATCGGCCACTTGAAAGATGCTCTGCAAGCAAGAATTGGATGTTCTTCAAGTATCACCTTTGTAGACCTTGAATATTTAAGATTCCATTTGGGTTCAACATAATCCTCCAGAGACCAAATGTGAAGTCCATAATCAGTGGCCATCACATAATGCAGCCGACCATCAGATTCTCCAATACACGGCCAATACACAAAATCACTCTCTGCATCTGCATCTAAATCTGGAATTGAACATTCCCAAGCCATATCTTTTTCTACGCTAAATGCAACAATTTCACCAAAATCAGTCAACCAATTTAAGATCCCTCCAACGAAAATGACGTCGAACCAGAATACCTTTGCTCTTTGGTTGCAACTCTTTCGTGATTCCGTCCACAAACCAGTGTCAGAAGAGTATATATTAAACAAAAAGTATGAATCCTCGGTTGCAGCCACAAATTTCTGGATGCTAACCAATTTGAATTGAGTTGAATTATCTGCAATATCCTGACATGGGTCAAATGAAAGACCAATGCTTGCCTCTACATCAGGTTTGGTCCAACTTAGCCTCATCCATTCTTTGTTCAATGGATTGCACACGTACAAGGCGGGGTCTTGTGAAGAGAAGCTACTCCGACAACAAATCAGCCCATTGCTTGAAGCCAATATCTCAACAGGAGCAGGGAGGAAATCAAACATTGACAGATGCAAACCAGCACCTTGCAGTTCAAGAGAAATGTAGTCCACAGTAATGATAGACTTCAATTTGTTTGCGTTATCGTCTTGGTCCAATTTGTCTCCGTTATCATCTGAGTCCAGTTTGTCGAGTTCATCTCCATTTTCATCTGAGTACAGTTTGTCTCCATTATCATCTGAGACCAGTTCGTCTCCGTTATCATCTGAGACCAATTCGTCTTTGTCGAGTTCATCTCCATTTTCATCTGAGTACAGTTTGTCTCCATTATCATCTGAGACCAGTTCGTCTCCGTTATCATCTGAGTTTACTTTGTCGCTGCTATCATCTGAGTACAGTTTGTTTCCGCTATCAACTGACCTCAGTTCATACTTCTGTAGCAAGAAAAATCCTGAAATGGGTTGTTTCCTTCGAACCCTCCAAAAAACACGGCTAGATATAAGTTGGCACCACTGTTTACAAACACACTTTAGTCGAAGCAAATCTTTTGTTGGCAACCGGGATAGCACAGAAAAGTAAATATCGTTTTTCAGCAACTCAACATTTGCCATTTCCTGAAACACAGAAAGGAGTTTAAATGTCCAAGATAGAAAAGCAAAAAATGAAAATTGATAAGAATTAATTCAGAACCAATCTTGATGATTCATTGAAACAGTAGTCAAGAAATTGCCGCCAACTCCGTTCAAACATATCTAACAAAACTTAAAGACTAAAAAGAAATTACAAGAAAAAAGTGAATGAAGATCTCTCTTTGCCAGATAAATCGATCCTTCCTACATGCAACCATAGCATAACATCTTGTGCCTGTATTCTTCATCTTATGTTAATTGTTGTCAAGATTTAATGCATGTTGTAAATTGCGAACATATGCACTAGAGACTCATCTCCAAACACTTATAATCAGAAATACAGAATTGTAAATACGTTTGACAATGGTTGTTCAATCCCTTAAACAATAAACAAGAACTTGTATCAACTGAACACAAGCACATATATGGTAAGAAGAAGGTTGAATCAAAGCAACCAAATTAAATAACAACTCTTATCATTGAAACTTGAATTCAATGCATTGACTATTCAATTCTTTTCTTTTCCCTTAACAACAAGAAATACCTAAATGAGTTGCGTTCAAACTCGTAAATTAAAGAGGAAAGCAACCAAAACCCCACTCTTTGACAGTAATTTTGCTTGCTTTGATAATCTTTCTTTTCTTTCTTTATAACATTGTCTTTTACTTTCCCACCAAACAGCACAACCGAAACTGAGAGCCAGATATGTTAACTCAGACCTTTATTATCTTTTTCTCACCTTTTCTACCCCTCCAAACAGCGTTTCGTCGTTTGAACATAAAAGGTACAAACAAAAGAACAGAAATGGGTAGAACAAGAATCAATCAATCGAACGAACGAACAAGAAAATGTAATACTTAATCCTTTATTAATCAAATTTATTCTTACCCAGAATCCGAAACCCTGGAAGCAGAGCTTACAGCAACACCGCAGTAACTTTCGCTCTTTCTCTTTTTCTCTGAAACACAAATTCTCAGTGAGACTCTGTAATGCGCTGCTTCATGTCCTGCATGCGAGTGTATTATATATACTTGGAAGAAAGGAATTGGGTTTGCATTGCATGTACTGTTATCAGGTACTTCATTGGTCAAATGTTTTCTGATCATACGGCTGTCAGCTTACTTGCTGCTCATATTCATGTCCCACATAAAAATTTATACTTTTAAGAAGATAAATATTTTTAATTTTTTAAAATTATAATTATTATTAATTTCACCGATTATAAGAATTTATTGAATAAATGTCATGTAAAGTGACTGCATGCACAATTCATTAAAGATTTTTTTTAATTAATAATAAATTTAAAAAATTTACAATTTCATGACATGATTTTATTTAAAAAATAATTAATAAAAAATTTACGTAAAATTTAAATAGTGTATAAAAAAATTTAAAACATTTAATAAAAAATTAAAATTTTTAATAAAAAAATATTTGAAACATAATAAAAAATTTAAAATAATCAATATAAAACTTAAAAATTGGCTATAAATTGTAGTCAATATACCTTAAACAATTTTGTTTATTTGATATTAAATTTTCAATAATGGCAGAACGAGGCAAGAAATTGAGTAACAATAAGAATTGGAACATCAATGATCAAATTACCAGCAACACCAATGATCAAGACAATAAGAAGATAATGGTTGGAAGCTATGAGTTCATATGCATTGATGAAAAACTCGCTACTCAGAATGAAGTTGTTGGCGACAAAACAGAAACATGGAAAAGAGTTAGCTGCTTTCATCTTGCACAGCTACATACATGTGAATAACCCAGCAAAAATCAAGCACAAACTTGTAAAGCTCCTGTAATTCCCAAGCTCGACAAGTGTTGGAACGTTAACCCTCCATAGAGCAGAAGATCGACAAATGCAGACTCGGGTATGCTTACAAGTGCAAGCCTTAAGCTGAATTTAATGGAACCAAGCTCATGGAATATGTTAACGCCTTACTCCAGCAATAGGTAGGCCATTTGGGAACTTCAGAATCAAGGAAAACTTCATCCCTCTTGTGTGTTTCAATGTTATAGAGGTAGAAGTTGCTGCCATCCATCATCAAGATATATCGATTATGAAAGGCCAAGGGATCCGTCGGCCAACCGAAAGATGATTTGTGGGCAAAACTTGGATCTTCTTCAAGTATCATCTCCGAAGGCCTTGAGTATTTAAGATTCCATTGGGGTTTAACATAATCCTCCAGAGACCAAATGCAAAGTACATCATCAGAGACCATGACATATTGCAGCTGACCATCAGATTCCCCAATACACGACCAATACACTAAATCACTCGCATCTGAATCTGGAACTGAAATTACCCAAGACATCTTTTTTCTACACTAATTGCAACAATTTCACCATAATCAGTTAACCAATTTAAGATCCCTCCAAAGAAAATGACTTGGGTCAAATATACCGGGCCACTTAGATGGCAACTCCTCCACAAACCAGTATCAGAAGAGTATACATTAAACAAATAGTATGAATCCGCCGTTCCAGCGTCAAACTGCCGGACACTAACCAATTTGAATTGAGTTGAACTGTCTGCAATATCCTGACACGGGTCAAATGGGAGACCAATGCTTGTCTCTGCAAAAGGTTTGGTCCAACTTAGCCTCATCCATTGTTTGTTCAATAGGTTGCACACGTACAGCGCAGAGTCTTGTGAAGAGAAGTTACTCTGACAGCAAATCAGCCCATTGCATGAAGGCATTATCTTAACATCTTCAGGGAGGAAATCAAAGTTTGACAGACGAGACCCAGCACCTTGCAGTTCAACAGGAATGTAGTCAGTTCTGATCGCTGGCTGCAATTGCTTTCGGTTATCATCTTGGTCCGATTTGTCTCCGTTATCATCTGGGAACAGTTTGTACTTCTGTTGCCAGAAAAATCCTGAAATGGGTTCTTTCCTACGAACTCTCCAAAAAGCGCGGTTAGATATAAGTTGGCACCACCCTTTACAAACACACTTTAGTGGAAGCAAATCTTTTTGTTGGCAACCGGCACAGCACAGGAAGGCAAATATCATATTCCGGCGACCAAACATTTGCCATTTCCTGAAATACAGAAACTAGTTTAAATGTTGAAGACAGTAAGGCAAAAAATGAAAATTGATAAGAATTATTTCAGAACTACACTTGATGACTCATTGAAACACTAGTCAAGAAACTGCCACCAACTGTTTTCAGAAACATCTCAACTTAAAGATTAAGAAGATATTACAGGAAAAAAAGTGAATGAAGATCTAGATTCAACAAGAAACAATAAACTAGAACTTTGTATCAACTGAACACAGGCGTATAGTAAGAAGAAGTTTGTATCAGAGCAACCGCATTGAATAACAACTCTTATCATTGAAACTTGAATTAAATGCATTTACTATTCAATTATTTTCTTTTCCCTTGACAACAAGAAATACCTAACGCGCTCAAACTCGTAAACTAAAGAAGAAAGCAACCAAAACCCCACTCTTTGACAGTAATTTTGCTTTCTTTTATAATATTTCTTTTCTTTCATTATAATATTTTCTTTTACTTTCCCACCAACCAAACAACACATTCGAAACTAGAGCTAGATATGTTAACACAGACCTTTATTATATTATCTTTTCCTCACCTTTTCTACCTCTCCAAACAGAGTTTCGTCTTTTGAACATAAGAGGTACAAAAAGAACAGAAATGGGTAGAACAAGAATCAATCAATCAAACGAACGAACAAGAAAATGCAATCCTCAATCGTTTATTAATCAAACTTATTCTTACCCAGAATCAGAAACCCTCGAAGCAGAGCTTGCAGCAACACCACAGTGACTTTTGCTACTTCAATTTTTTTCTGAAAGTAAAATTCACAGTGAGTTTGCATAACGCGTTGCTTCAATTCCTGCATGCGAATAAAACTGAATACTTGCTACGTGAGCGTGTACTTGCAATAAAAGGAATTGGGTTTCTCTTGCCTGTATGTTAAGTACACCGTTTTCAGGTATTTCTAAGGTCAATGATATTTTGATCATGCGGCTGCCACCTATGTGTCAACTGTCAACTCATATTCGCAGTCAAGACAAAATAATTTACAATATTTAACATGATTTTATTATTCAATCAATAACAAATATTTTTACTAAATTAAATAATTTCATTAAATTGTTTAATTAAACACAATGGTCCAATAGAGAAAGGGGATGGAAATGTTAGCTTCAACCCATGAGAACTCAGAATATTGATTGTTATATTGTTATGCAAAACCTGCAATCCTGTGAGGCTGAACCTCTTTGATTCTGGCATTCAGAACAGTGAATTCTGATGTTATATGGGAATTTCAAATCCAAATGGACAAAGAGCCAAACCATCTGCAAAACGTTGGCATTCTATGGTGCTGTTCATTCAATATGCAGAAAATAAAACCAGGGCAAGAAATCGCCTGTATTTCAATGGTGCAAAAGAATGGCGTTCGCATGTGAATGAGAAGAGAGCATGGCTTCATTTCTGGATCAAGAACTATAAATTTGCACCAAGCCAATCAACAATTCTACATCAAAATCTAAACTTCTTTCTATAATGGTATGGATAAGTAGTTCGATTAGTCTGAAGTTGAGGGGCGTTGTCAAAAGTTCAAAAAGGGTGTTCAAGAAAATTTAAAAGGGCCTGGAATTTTAGAAAACTCAATCTCTAAGCAAAAACACAGTTCCTTTCTATCACTAAAATCTATAATTTAAGACTCGCGCTCTCCAAGTTTTCTTTTCTATCAAGTTCTTCTGTTTTCTTGGAGAAGTCTCACCACCTATTATTAGGCGGTTTGACCTTGTAAATGCGAACAATCCAGTTAGATGTCGTGAATGCCTCTTCCAAGTATTCAAGTTTGATATCCTTGTTTCCGATTTCAACTCCTCTTGCACGATCATACCTGCAATCCACAAAGCATATACAGTAATCTTAGCAGTGTCTATAATCCGAAGAATAGAGGCACCCCAAAGTGTAATTAGTTTGCTTGTGCATAACAATGCACAAACTTTGATGGACTACATAATAATAGGGGTTACATATGCAACACTGGTTCACTTTGTGATTAAAGAACAAGACCTTATGTGCATGCGCATGTGTGTAAATAACGAGACAAACAAAAGGAATTAATATTTCACTTACCCGGGAGGTTTGCCGTATTCTGTTACCAACTCTCCAAACCGATAGTATGACAGTTTATACCTAATCACAGAAAACAAATAAGTAAACAAGGTTGAGCTTCTCAATATCTAAATATTGCAATAGAGTAACAGAAAACAATTAAGTCATTAATTAAATCAATAATCCTTTCTTTAAGAAATCAGAATTAGCTATTCTAGACAATAGAATGGATGTATTACATCAAAGTCCCAAGTAGAATACCCCAAAAAACCATCCTAGACCATTTGAAATTATATTGAGAAGGTCAAGAAATAAAATCAGGAAAGACTAGTTGATAATAAGAGACAGGAATTAAATAGAATTTCAACAGTGCTAATGTCAGCAATATAACTAAACTTTTCTGTGACCAAAACTTTATTTGGAGGCTAACGCTCACATACAGGCTTATTCAGTCCTTGCATAATGTGTGTTTGCGTGCTCATATGTGCATGTGTTAATGCGTAAACATTTATTAACCACCACAAAGAAAGTAAAGCATACCCCCAGAAAACTGAAACTCTAAGATACAAAAACACGTAAATGACCCAAGCAAGTTAGTCTAAAGGACCAATTAAATAAAGCAACATAGGTATAAGGAAAATATCATAAACGTGAAAGTTTCAAGATTCACAAAATACAGTTCCATGCAATATCAAAATTTCACCAAACACTGATCTATTTTATGCTACTGATTGAAGGTTGTAATGTTCAAATAAGAAAGAACCCAAGGTAGCTAAGAACAATGGCCCTAGCCCCCCAGGAAAAGAATTTTACCGTGCCATGAAATGCCATAAACAAAGACTTAAGTCATCATTATCATTGCAACTGACATAAATACACAGTACAAAAATAAAAAAAATCCAAATTTAGGGCCCATATAAGTGTTACATGATTTTTGCCTTGCAATACTCTATTAAAACATAATAAATCTAAAATAGATCTAAAAAAACTGAAATGAAACTTACATGAGACAGTTCAACATCTTGGGTGCTGCACCTTTGTCAACACGATACTCCCCATTTACAAGGTAATCGGGTTCCTTGATAACAGGGAATACTCCACCTCCAATTCTAACCATCCACAGAAATCTAGCACAAAATCAATTGTATTAGTCAACAACTAGAACGCATTTCTGATAAAAGTAAGGAAATAATAAATATGGACTATAATCATAGGCCATTCTTCAATGGACTACATTTTTTTAACTCAACCCAAAAATGCAAATTTCCGATGAATCCAAAATGATTAAATTTGGTATTGCTTGCCAATTATGACCTTTACTAAACAGACTGTAAAGAAAATCAAAAAGAGAATATCTAAATAGAAGATCTAAAACGCAATTTAGAAGCTTACTTGTTTATGTCATCAGATGAGTAACCTGTAACACCACCAAAGACTACTAATACATAATCCACGTCAAGTGACCTCATTATCTCATAGGCCTCATCCTCATAAGAAGACATTGCACGTCCAACAGTAGCAATGTGAGTATTATTCCAGGTATTATTATCAACAATAACAGTTCTGTTTCCCATGGCAGTGATTTGGTATCCATAATCCCACCAGGACATCACCTTAGCATCAGGAGGAGTATTTTGTCGAAGCCAAAAATATGCCTCGCGATAATCATCAAAGATTACTCTGTTTCCATGGGCACCCCTTGCAGCCAAGACAATTGAGGGAGATGAATATGCCTCTGAAGTGACCCAGGTACAGTGAGTAGCATACTTGCTGAGTAAGTAAAATGCACCAAAAAGCAATGCAATAGCACCATTCTTTTGGAAAGGCTGGGATTGATCAAGTGAAGCCTACTTGTGTAGTAAAAAAGAAAAATAAATATCTTTTAAGTATAGCTACCTCAGAAAAAAGAAAAAATTCTCAATAAAGTTAGAACTTAACAGCAATAGTGGTGTCATTGAGTATAGCAGAAAAATTCTCACCTTAGAAGCAGCCTTTGAACCACTAGCTCCTTTGGCAGAACCAGCTACAGCTGTCTTGCTTTTAGTCCGTAGCAATGAGGTCAAATTCTTGATGGTGGCAGAAACAGCAATAGCACTGATTAGGCATACTGCAGGCGTGGCAACAAGAATCAATCGAACCATAACACCAGCAAAATACATGCTTGTCAGGCCATACATAACAATAAATATGGTGGCATCTGACATCCTTTTGAAGCAGAAATAGAGACCAGCTGGGAAAAGGAAAAGCAGAATATGGAAGTCGAACATGAAAGAAGACCATGCTGTTGGCTGATGCTCCGAGACAGATGCAATGATCGGGATGTGATCCTTAGCATAAGTTGGATCCAGCAAGGAGTAAAATCTGCCAGTCCAAGGAGAAATATACCCAGATGCTGTACCTACTCCCAGAGCGATAGCACCAACAACTACCGCACAGGTTACAGTGATCCTCAAGAAAGCTTGAAACAGTTTTGTGTCATTTAGCATGTACTTCACCCAATCTAGGAAGTAAAACACCTGCACCAATAGTTCAATTAATTCCACATTAAATTAGCCTCATCGATTCAATCACTATTGTCAAATTTTCTACAATGACCACCACAGCAGTATTCTACAATGTCCAAATCCAGCACAGATGCATGTGCAAACACACACACACACACACATACAAAAACATCAGTCAAAACAAAAGCCTCATTCTGTAATGTTGTGAAATCCTTATAACCGATCCACCGTATAATAAACTGGAAAAGAAAAACAAAATGAAGAGTAATTTCTTTTTTATCTAGCTTTTTGTTGTTCGACACTGGAATTCCTGAAAAAAGTGCAAATATTGTCATCAAATTCTAAATCTTAATCACGAAAAATTACGTTAACTGGCTTGCAACACATTCCCGATAATAGTCATAAGCTGGAAAAAAATGCATCTTTTTTATTCTAAAGGAAAAAAAGAAAACGTGCAAGACAGAAATATACATGAACAGAGAGATATTGAGAGGAACAAAATGTCGAACCTGCATCAAGAAAAAGACGCCCATGGCAGCCATATGCTCACCAGACTGCACGTGCTGAAACCCAACAAAGCGAATTTGCATAGCTAAAAGCATTCCCACAATATACGTACAATTGTAAGCCACATACAATCTCATAGAATATCTCCCAGTGATCAAAAGCACCAGCACATAAAGCGGAATCAAATTGATAATAAACACATATCCACCCCACGCTGAAACCATGTAAAAATACCCAAATGCAGACGCCAATGCCCACGCCAATGAACCCGTGTTCACTGCCTTAACGAACAAGTAAAAAGTCAACAACAGTGCAAAAATCGCAACTCCCTCGTTGTCATAAGACCCCGCAACTGATCTCGAAATATATCCAGGGCAAATGGCTATAAATGCAGCAGCAACTAGCCCTGCGCCAGAATCCCAGATCTCTTTACCAAAGAAATACGCAACAACGGTCGTATTGGAGGCAAAAAACGGCGCCGTTAACACGCAGACCTCGCGGATATGAACTGCAAATCGCAGAAATCGGAGAGTCCAGTAAATTATAGCGGCGGTAACCATTAAACCAGGGTAAAGAGTTCCGCCGATGATACGACCAAGTGGGTACCAACTCTCAGAGTCAAACCAATTCCAGAATTCATAGAAACCCTTCTGAGTCAAAAACAGCGTCGTTCTATAGTTGAAGTAGGGATCAAATTCGTGGATCATTGACTCATAGCGAAGAACACTGAACAGACGAGTAATGAAGGCTAAAATGTATACCAAACAGAGGACCGAAACCCGGATCAGAAGCTCTTGCTGCTTCGTTTTCAGTTTTAAAGACTTCAAAGACAAATTACTAAACAGATCTGACCTCAGGTTGACTGCCGGCACGGCTCTTGCCGCCTTCACGCTACCGTTCGTGGGTTCGGCTTTTCCGACCATGATTGGTAGAAAGAAACGAAGCGATATCAAATTCTGGATTTTTGAATATTAGTGAGATAGAAGCTCAAGGCAGTGAATTTTCCATAGAATTCTCTGTTTTTTTTTGGTGAGAAGATTGAAGAGTAGTTACCAATGGTGGTGGGGTTTTAAAAAAAACCCTAGAAATGATGATCTGGAAACAGAGTGATCAAAGCTAATATCAAATTAAATCTACTACTTTGGCGAATGAACCAACAAGAACCCAGATTACCAAGGCTTCTGTTTACGGATCCAAAATTGAAAGACATAATCTTAAAAAGTATTTAAAGAGTAAATTAGGGTTTTTCTTTTGTTTAGAATCAATGGTGTTTGCTTGTAATTACTGAGCCAATAAATAGACCAGCTCAAGAACTGAGCCTTTAACATATGGGCTTGGTTATGGCTGCATTCGTATCAATCCACAATAAAATAACACCATTATTTTAACAAAAAAAATTAAATAATTAATCTATCCGTTACATTTGTTAGATTTCATTCCATGCAGGTTGCAAAGGGGCAAGCTCGGTTTGCCCACAAAAATGAGGTCCATGTAAATTCTCAATGCGAGACTTAATTAGATCCATTTATTTAAAAATAAATAAATTTGAATTTAATGAATAATGTTGGGCCAATTTGCAAATTGATATTATTTAATTAAACATTATTATTTAATTAATAAATATGTATTAATATTTTATAATAAATATAAGTGAAATTTACAGAATTAAATCCAAACAGTTGACAAGCCCCTATTTTTCAATCAGATTCAGATTTCATTGTTTAAAAATTGAATCAAATCTTTTAACACCTTTATGTACAATTATCTTTTATTAAAATTATTAAATATAATAAATTATTTTAAAATAAATACAAAGTAATATATAAAGTCCCAATAAATGTTTTGAATCAATATTGACATAAAAAAATAAATTTTAATTTAAACTTATTTTGAATTAAAAAAAAATTAAACCAATTCAATTATTAAGTTGATGAATCAAATTAAACCAAATTAACAATTGGCTAAATTTATTTTTTATTGTTAATTTAAATTAATTTAAATTAAAATAAATCGAATAATTTTGGTTTGATATAAAATCTAACCTAAACCAAACCAAAGATGTTTCACGCTATGTATGTATGGGCACACTATGTCACTGAGATTTTGCAATTTCCCCAGCTGGTCATCAAATAATATAAATATAAATAAAAAAATTAATAATTAAAAAAAAATCCAAAGGACATATGAAATAATAAAAAAAAAACCTTTATTAATTGTATGATCAAATTCCCATTAGGTGCTGAATGGAGGGGAAAACTTTGAATTCCCAAAAGCTCTATCACAAATCAAAACCAATTTTAAAAGAAATGCAGGAAATCACAATATTTTTGATGTTGCGCAAAAGGAATGTAGAACTGAATTTTAGATCTGAATTTTGCAGATTAACTTGCCAAGCCCCGATGCTTGAAAACATCAAGCATGGCGGTGCCAATTTTTGCAGGTGACTCGACTACTGTCACCCCGGCTTCTCTGAGAGTCTTGATTTTGTCTTGGGCTGTTCCCTTCCCACCTGACACGATAGCTGTACGAGCAGAAACAGCAACAAATATGATGAAGGAAATCCCAATGACATACCAAATAATTGACAGGTTGGTTTTCTAAAATAACTCTCTCAAACCAGAATCTATAGATGAATTATCGCAGATAAATTCAATATTCGGAATAAGCAACAGACAAACAAATGCAAAATTTCATGGTTCCAGAAAGGATGGAGAAATTTTGTGACAATTTGAAAAGTAATTTCTTTTTCACCAAGCATTCCAAAGCATCAAGATTCAAGCTCAGTTCTTGAGGGTAAAATGTCATGGTTTTCAGAGGTTGCCCAAAAAAAAAAAGAACCTCTATAAGGAAATAGGGAGACCATGGCCATGTGATGTCTCTACGTTTTCTCTACGTTTTCAAATCAATGCAATGAGCAGAAATTTTTTATAATGATGATAATATGAATTATCATCAAAATGCATGATGAAGTAGACAATTATGGAATACTAATCAGTAAAATATTAGAGAATAGATTACATTCCAGTAACATAAGTGACAAATAAACTGCATCCAATTACTTAACATACTCCAAACTTAATATATGCATGTCAGGAAGAATAATAATAGGTATCAAGTACTAAAATCCGAGCATAATCAAAATCAAAACAAATACCTCCAGCATGACCCATACGACGGCCAGGAGGAGCTGTTAGTCCAGCAATAAAAGCAACAACAGGCTTCTCGGTGCCACTTTCCTGTTTAATTTATCAAGAATCAGTTTGAGCTCCGGTACACAGAATGATAAAATATTTCAGGAGCAGAAGAATCCACAAGGTATAAGCTATGAGATAATAATATATTTTATTTCCTAGGTCATAGAAAATCAATAAAAAATCTCCTTGAACATAATGGGAAATGCAACTAACATCTTTAAGCTTGTTTTGTTATTTTTCATTAGCTGAAATATTTCAGGGGAGGAAGAATCTATAAGGTATAAGCTATGAGATAATAACATCTTTTATTTCCAAGGTCATAGAAAATCAATATAAAATCTCCTTGAACATAATGGGGAATGCAATTAATACCTTTAATTTAAGCTCATTTTGCTTTTGTTTATATTAGCTAAAATAAGCCATTATTGACTTATTGCCAATAAGATGTTAGTAGAACTCAGCAGCACCAGGAAGGTGTTTGAATCTTGAAACTTTAGCAAAAATTAAGATAAAAGCTGAAACCATAGAGATGTGCCTTAAGCCTATATTACAAGTCCTAAGTTTTGTTTGAATTAAAATGCTAACTGGAACAGCTTAATCAGTTCCTCTTGAGATGATTACAGACAGATATTAATAATTGAATATTTAAAGCAAGTAATTTCCCAGATTCCACATAGATCATGATCAATTATCAAGTTTTACCTTTATCAGGGCAGCAGCATCCTCTTCTGCAGTCCCACCAATCTCTCCTATAAGAACAATACCTGAAAGGCATATGGCATCATTATTAGAATATTGCCAGCATAATTTACATGTTCACAATCACCACATTTTAACATAATCTCTCCCACATAATTTACAACATGACATATTTGGGATCACACATGGCAATAAGTATCTGTGATGGATTCAGGGGTGTATATTGGTGATGGATTGAGAGTGGCAAGGAACTAGAAGCTGCTAAAAGTAAAGTTGGTTCTGACTGGTTACTATTGAAGGGAGAGGGTGAGCTCATTAAATGAAAGAATAACTTTTCTTACCTTCCCTTCTAACCTGAAAAACAAAATTATTCTTCTTATAAATATTCTGGTTCCACTATATGTCGGGACAGTACTAATGTCCACAAGGATTATTATAAAACTGTTCCTATAGTTTGTGAAAGTAACATATTAATTCACAGATTTACCACTTGTCTCAAATCAGTCCCTGCCATCCAATTCTGTTGGTCAAATTTAACAGACTTGCAAGCTTTTATTAAGTTGGCTTAACAAAAATCACTAGTTGAAACCCTAAGCTAACAATTAATAGAAATAATTTCACACATAATAGTGATTGTCCTCAGCTACTTCTTCTAAACATTCATGTGGTCTCTAGTGCTTGAATTCGTACCTTCAATTGGCAATAACCTAAGTACAGAAGCTTCTATGAGCACAATGTAGTTTTTTTGTGAACCACAATGAATTTCATGGGCCTGAATATACCAATTCAGAACTTCTGCTAGATGTTTCATTTAAAGCAAAAATAAACCTTGACTGGTTAGCATGATTTAGATTTCCAAGAACATATACGCTAAGTATTTATCTGCGCATGATGCGTGCATGCACAAACATTTAAAAAATATTCTTTTTTCCAACAGGCAAAGGAAACAACAAAATAACTCAAAGAATGGTTTACCTTCCGTCTGGGAATCAACTAAGAACTTTTCAATGCAGTCAACAAAGTTTGTCCCGTTAAAAGGATCCCCACCTATACCTACACAGGTTGATTGTCCAAGGCCAACAGCAGTTGTTTGAAAAACCTGAAAAGTAGAACAACAAAAAATTCAGCACTTAGATAATTATGGAGATCAAACACATGGTTGTTAGACTTGGACTACATCAATCATGTGAAGAGATAGTGTCAACAGGTCAATAATTCAACCCACGGTTTGAAACACATGTAATTAAAAATTTAAGAATATTACTTTAAAAAAATTGCTTCAAGCACAGATGCATATTCACAATACAATAAGCATAATTGCTACTGTATGCAGATCATATAAAACTAAGTACATATAAAAGTAATTAGCAAAAGAGACAACTGTCATTAATTTTTTTAAAAGGACTACTAATCATGATATTACAATTGTTACTCAAGAGTCCCTCAACCTTCAATGTTCACTGAGTTTTACCTTGTGTAATACTACAACCTTGGTACCCAGGAATGTCATAAGATCTAAATATCCTAAGGAGGTGACCCATGGATTTTGGACCATTGACCTCTTGGTTGAATCCAAGAGTCTTGTACCACTCAAGCCTACCACTTGGGGTTACTTTTCATGATATTAAGATTCATACTTTTCATGACGCTAAGATTCAGGAGCCAAGAAGTAAAAATTAAGGATAAGTTTGAACTTGAAAGTTCAATACTAGCAAAATGCATTTCAGTTAATATCGCAATTGAAGGCATAAAAGATTTTCGTGCTTTAGGGTAGAGATGGGTTGGGCTTTAATGACGTACAGAATTTAGATAGCTAACACAGGCTTTTTCTTATGCTCGTGTGGACTGCTGGTTCACTTTTGTAACTTTTTCTTCTTTTTCATATATTTTTCTATTCCAGAGAAAATGATATCATAATATTCTTCTGTTTCAACAGAAAATGATGGCATGATACATCACATTATTAGGTAAAAGAAATAAAAACAAGTACGATAAGTGGGGAAGTTTTAATTGAAATGACTAATTACTTCAAAGTGCTGAACTCATTCTTTAACGAGACAAAGACAAATAACCATCAAACAGATAATATAAAATATCAAAGAGAGTGTAGCCCAACTGAGTGGCACCAAATAGAACGGGCAATTTAGAACACACAAAAGATACCAAACTCTTTTCTACAGGAGATATTTACAAATAACCCCATAATGATGGTATAAAAGATCTAAAACATGCTTCATCAATCTGAGCTGAGTTGCTCAAGATTGAACAGGTACTTCAAAACACAAAAGTACCACACCTTTCTTCACAAGACAAGGAAATAACACCAAAGGTGATATAAAAGATTTAAGATATGCTCCATCTAACCTAAGTCACAGCAGATTGAACAGGAGTTCCAAAACCTGACCTGGGTATTCAGGGTTGACTTCATTACCCAAGGCAACCTAATTAAAAACAGGATCAATCTGGTATTCGGTCCCAGATCAATTAAAGCTTCTCTGATACAAATCTAACGACACTATTGAAAGAGAGTTGCAAATGTACATAAGACACAAAACAGCAGCCAACATCCCTCCAATGTCATACAAAAAAGACTTAAAACTAAATTGAAAATGTCGGTATTGACTCTTCCAAAAGGCCGTAGGAATATGGCATGTAAAACATACAGAGTATTTCATTTATTAAATAGGATATTTGACATGGCAAACATATTAAAAGTTGAGCCTTCCCCACAAGAGCCTAAAGTTTTAGGCAGAACTTCCTAACATTGTAGTAAATGCAAATTATCAACATGAACTTTCCATGAAAATAGGATCAAGTTGGGACAGTGTTACAAGGGAAACAGCTGAACCAGATTGTCCATTTCCAATTCGAAAATGCACACCCATGCATGTGCACAGTCATTGACAGATATACAGAAGCATAGAAATAGACACACAAACATGCAAAAAAATGATTGTGCATGCACACACATAAATAAGCAAGCAACTGTAGTAGCAATTTTTAAAGCATGTATCACCTGTCAATCTTACCACTTCTCATAAAGTCCTACAAATAATTAACTAGACCAACAAAAATACATCATATAAATCATAATTCTTATCCAATCAATAGCATCATAGAGTTATCAACATATTCCCAGTTACATGTAAAATCAAAACTTACTGCTTCATAAGTCAAGGTACCAGACCGAGAAACAATTCCAATACGCCCAGGTTTATGAATGTAACCAGGCATAATCCCAATCTTACATTCTCCAGGCTTGATGATACCAGGGCAGTTGGGACCAATCAGCCGAGTTTTAGATTGTGTGTTGAGAGCAGCCTTCACTCGTACCTGAAATTCACAAATAGTGGCTTCAATCCCACTTTCTCACCCACTAAAAGAAACAAAAATTGCATCAATGGGGCTAAGGCTATGTTTGGGGTTACGGTATGAGGCTGCTGTGTATGAAATCACTAGATATTGAATATAAGGGAAAAATTTGAGTAGTCCCCACCAAAAGCCACGGTGTATCAAACAATTTAGTTGCTGCAAAGCAAAAGTACAACATTCCCAAACAACGCCTAAATAACTCATCAGAACTACACAAATAATTTCATGGAACATCTAATAATATGGTTCTCTACAGAATTTCAAAGACTGCGTGAAGGGTAAGCTTAATTTTAATTTTACCATATCGTGCTGAGGGATTCCCTCGGTGATGCAGACGACAAGATCCAACTCAGCTTCCATAGCTTCCATGATAGCTGCAGCAGCAAATGGAGGCGGAACATAAATGGCCGAAGCGTTAGCCTTAGTTTCAGCTTTTGCTTCAGCGACCGAATTGAAAACAGGAAGCCCTAAGTGCTCCGTTCCGCCCTTCTTCGGCGTCACACCTCCCACCTATCAAACGCCACCAATTCGACACATAACTATAAATAAACGGTTTAGAAATGTAAACAACGAAAAGTTCACAATAAATAATTTACCATTTTGGTGCCATACTCGATGGCTTGCTCGGTGTGGAAGGTGCCATTCTTTCCGGTAATACCTTGGCAAATAACTCGAGTATTTTTGTCGATGAAAACCGCCGGCTTAGTCGGCGCCGCGGCATAATGGCGAGATTGAAACGCCGCCACCGATGATAATCTCAAAAGTGCGGTTGAAGAAAAAGTAGTAGAAGATTTGCGGGATGCGATCGAGCCGATCAGTTTAGCTACGGTTTGGCGAGCCATTTGATTCACTTCAAATTGATCTGATTCAACCCTCTCGAGTTTTCAGTATCTTCTCTCCCAAGATATTGAAAAAGACAAACCCTATACCCTTCTTTTTTCCTTTTTAACCCATTTTTCACTTGGGTCAAATTGGGCCGGTAAACGGACGGGTCTCAGGTCTACCCTGGATCCGATCCAAAAATTCCAAATTGATATTCGTATGCTCTCCTTCGTATCCGCATCTCACTATATTACTTGTACCGACTTTCCTCATTTTGATTACAATACAAATTTTAAATCCTTCATATAAAGTAATATTTCTATTTCAAACGGGTCTCGATAGTATATAATTCGGGTAATTCGGGTCACACCCATGAGTACTTACCAAACCCGAACCAGTAAAGACGAATATGGCGTCCATTTCTGATCCTAGTTTTACTTGTATTTCGAAGCTGTTGTGAATGGCGAATGTGTCTTCAACAATCTAACCCATGATTGAATCAAGCCTTCACCATCAGTAAAATTAATATAAATAAATAAATAAAATGAAACATTGGTTCCATTCCTGGGCACATAGCTTTCCTTCCATTTTAGTCACTTAACACTTCCTAAATTCACTTGTTAAAAATTGCAGTTTCTATAGTTTCCTTCCTATAATCATCAGTGCTAATGGTGTCATCAATCATTCCAGAAGTAACCTAAAGAATTCCGTGTTCATATGATTGTTAAGCGTGTCAATTTGCCGAGCTTTCATTTGAAATTTACTTTCAAATTTCCTCGTCTACTCCACCATGAAAAAACGAAGAATGAACGATGGAATGAAGCTAGCGTAATATCAGTGTCGTGGCAGGTTTCATGCTTTGGATCCATCAAGATGGATTCTGGATGTCGCCTCTACAAAATCGCCATGATCCATTGTGTTTCTTTCTCAGGACATACCGGATTTTTTAGGTGCTGCTGAAAATAGGAAGAGAAGTCAAGACAAAGATCAGTAACAGGGAATTTAAGATAAAAGAAAAGGTTGCTGTAATTACAACATACAGTGATTTTATTTCCGGCGAAACTGCAGATAATGGATGTTGAAACAGCTTCGTATATTTTACCTGAACAAGCATTGAGTCGTCAAGAGCTTCGGAAAGGTTATGAACCTCGTGGCCAGGTCCCAACGCTTCAGCTTTAATTGCTTACCACTGCTTAACAAGGGCTTCGGCTTCTTCAGGCTTCCGATTTTCTGCGTATCAGAGGTTGATAGACTATCGGGAAGGCAAGAACTTTGCGGATACACAGTGTCTGAGCCTTTCCTGAACCGTATCTTAACCATTTCCACAAGCTCGTTAAGTCTGCTAGCAATTCCACTTCCCTTGATGTGAGAACACCCTATGTTGTCCTTGAGAGAAGAATGTGTAGTCCAGACAAAAGAACATGTTTCTATCCATTGTTGACTAGAAGACAAACTACTTGCATTCCTCATCCTATTTGAACTTGTGCCTGACAGTTTAACGGTAAAGAACATGAAGCATCCTAATACAGCAGCAAAAACTATACTTTCAATCACATTTCTTCCTGCTAACCAACTTTCCGAAACTTTACTGTGGTCTCCCCCCAAGACATGAGAAAATCTTGAAGACACAGACGAAGTCCACAGTGAACTCAAAACCCTAACCAACCATTTTGTTTTTGCCTTAATACTAATAAAATAAGAAATTAAAAGATTAAAAAAGTTATAAGAAATGGATACATGAAAAGACAAGAATCTCCATTCCTCTACAATAACAATCTTCACATGTTCCACTTATACTGCAACTCACGAGTCTATATCAGAAAATGCAAATGAGCTGAGATTAAATCTCTTGCTACCCAAGCAAACATATATAATGTTCAATGAGGAATTGATGAATTGTGAATGGCCAAAGAAGAGGCAGTAAAAATATATTTAAGAATTCTCCACAAATCGAGGAGTCCACTAAAGAAGTCCCAAATGGATGTTCTGTCGGAGCAGCAGCATAGACCAAAATCTTAATATATTGTATGTAGCATACCAGTGATGGCTTTGCACCAGAAATCTCTTTTTTCTTCCCTTGGAGAGATTGTGCTCCTTGTAGCAGGATTTGAATTTAATTCAAGCTGCTGAAACTTTTCAATAGCCTCTCCCTCTCAGTACCCCAGGGGCAAACTTCAACTTGAAATAAAAGTATAGGTAAAGTGGTAGAATCATTTAATTAATGAAATGAAAGCGATTTATTTAATATTAGTGGATTAAAAAAAATTAAAAATAAATCTTATAAATTATTATTATCATATTAATTAAAAATGAAATATATTTTTAACTTTTATTTATTCACCATTAATAAATAAATCTCTTTTTTTATTGATTGGATAATACTACCAGATCACTTATACTATTGTGAGAAGATCGTTTTATTTAAATTTAAAAAAAAAAAAATACTAAGAAGAGAACTGAAAAATATTATGATGAAACAGTATTAGAATGATGAAACAGTATTAGGATGGGGTGAAAGAAAGGAAAATGATAATGTACCTGTCCAAGAAAGAACAAGCCTAGAGCTTTTTCACATTTTAGATCAATACCTTCAGATGCTATCAAACACTCACATATAGTCTTAACCTTTTTAGTCTACAGAACAGTATCATAAAAATGGTAGCAGTACAGTAATACATACAGAAAACAATAATCACATGAACCAGGCAATCAAACCAGGCAGTATCCACACAAGTGAATACACACATAGAGAAGTACAAACTAGTAGCCAATCCGCAGAAAGGAATTACCAACTCAATTTGCCTGATCGAAAACCCAAGAGCAACATGAGCTATCAGTGCCGTGTAGAAACAGTTAAAATCAATTACATCCCTTTGATTCTTCGACTCGAGTGATTTTTTGTTCTTCAGTGTCATGGCCAAAGTATCCCAGGGAAGAAGATCAACTATTTCAGCTGCCATCAATCTATTGAGTGCTTGGCTCAGAAAGCTTGGCCGATCTTGAACTTGGCGTGATGTTTCCACATCCATGCTCTGTCTCAGCAGTTCATGCAGAGCTGCAATTGCTCCTCTTCTCTGTTCGCATTTTCAGGAGACTGGGGCATGCCTAATAATTCCAATGTGCAAGCAGAAGCAAGCTCTTCCAAGGATTTTTCTATCGAAAAATCAGCAAAAACATATTAAGTACAAATTTCTAGCGGCAATTTCAGAAAAATCTTAAATCATTGACCAGGTACTACATTTTCAGTAATTACTAAAATTTTCTATTAATCTGTGTGAACAAAAGGTTAGCAATAATTGCTTCGGGAAGGAAAGAGGAGACTGCTGTAGACTGAATCAAGAAGGCGGATTTTAGATCATTGTAAAGGTAAGAACGTCCAAAAGCACACAAAAGGTATGAGCATTACCTGCGTTAATATTGGCATCTTCCCATGAGAAACCTTACTCCTGAGAAGACACTGAGCCCATTGCAAGAGCTTCAAATCCTTGTGACACCTTGTTCTTCTTAAAAGCCATTTTTGAAATGGCACACTTCAACAAAGCACCTAAGATAAGAAGAAGAAGCATAACAAAAATGCCACAAAACTGGTAGAAGTTGTCGACCTCTTTGCTAACTCATCTTACCTCAGCTAGAGCCATAGAAAGAAGAAAATCGTGAACATATGGCTTAGCGTTTGGATGCTGAAGAGCTGCTCGGCCGATTTCCAGCACAAGTTTGTCTTCTCCAACCTAGATCTAGAAATCTGCAGACCATTATATGCATCCTTCAAAACCAAAAATTCTATGTAAAATGTTTCCATGACACTATAAATGGCAAGAAAATGTTCTACAATTCATGAGAAGTAATAAAAGATGGATGAAGTGGTAGCTGAAAAGATTAATCAGCATCAGTAGCAAGGTGCAACGCAACATAGTAACTTAGCTGCTAAATATTTTTGTCGTTAAAGTTTCCACATAATGCTTCTGCGCTTAGAACTGAGGTAGAACTTTGCAGAAAAGCCAAGTGAAAAGAGCAGGCAAAGTTATACCTCTTGGAGGAGGCAAAGAGCACCAGGCAACCAAGCCAGGGGGATTTTCAGGGAAGATTTAGGTGGAATCTTTTCTCTTATATTACCAGCATATTCAGGTTCAAAAAGAAGCTTGTCTCTTATATCCATCAGAAGGTCCTGCAAGCCAAGAAAAGAGTATCATAATCTAAAAACTACCATTTGAGTCAACTCTCTGCTCCATATATCCAAAAGAGAATCTTAAGAATCATGCTAACTACGGCATAACTATACTCAAGTCTTTACCAGGCGAGACATAACAGCATCCATTGTGTAACCTTCTTCAATCTCAGTACTTTTCAAATACTTCACTGACTTTACAATCTCATCTTTCTCAGCTTGATTAGGAATGCCAATAATCTGCAAGTTTAGCATGTTGGTAAGTAAGTTATCAAGCCATCACAAAAGAAGCTGATAACCTTTGCACAAGCTGCTTAAGCATAGTGGTTCTTTATCTGATGATTTTAAATCCCAGCAAAAACCAAACAACTCTGCCCAACTCAATAATATTGGAATGAAGCAGGGGAAAAGCATGTTGAAAGGGGGATGGAACTAGGGATTGCAATAGGGAGGAGATCCAGGAGGAGGGCTGGCTTCCCTCACCATCTCTGCCTTGCCAAGAAAGAAATTATCCCAGAAGGTAGAGAAAACATACACTCCTCACTGCCCAACACTGTCCTGTTCATACACTTTGTTTGCTCGAAAACATCATGCTCAGAGCACATATTGCTCTCACAAGTAACAAACTTCATTGGCACATGGGTGATTGGTACTATTTACTTAAAAAGGAAGGCTCATTGTAGAGTTATGCCTAAGGTCTTCGGATTATTCAAAGTTTTGGGTTAAAAGATTTCTAGACCTCTTGATTTGAGGAATTCTTGACAAACCAGAATAAACAAATTTCAACTATACAACATGCCATATATTTTACAGAAAACTATGCAAGTTAATTAATAAGAATGTGTATTTTCTGTAATCATTTTAAAGTGCTCATAAAGCTTATGCTTACTTTCCTTCTTTCAGTTCTCCTTGAATTTCTTCACTAATATTCTCAACAAAACACTACATTCAGAACACTTAAATCTGCTACTTTGAAAATGTAAGAAATTCTTCAAACAAAAAATCCAGTTACTGAATACTGTGATTTTAAATACACTCCACTTAGTTGCTGAATAGACCCCTCGACTGTTTAATTTTCTTATTAAATTATTTATTTAAAAAAAGTTACTTAAATAAAAATAAAAATAAAAATAAAAATAAAATCGTGGATTAATTTTGATGGGAGCGTGATTTGATTTCTCCTTAATTGACTGAAACCGAGAAAAGTAATAATTGCGGCTTCCCGCCTTAAAGGGGAAGAAGAAAACCCAGAAACTCTCAGAAGTCAGCGCAAACACAGAGGGGAAGCATCAAGCATTGACAGGACAATGGTGAAAGCTTCATCGTCGAAATCAAAGGAAATGGAAGAAGACAAAAATGTAGAGCGTGCGAGGCTGAAGAATCTTGCTGTTAGAAAGAAGATAATATCAGAGAATCCAGCCAAGGGTTTTGCGCCACTTAGCCCTACGAAGCAAGTTATAAAGCACCACGGCAAAGACATTATCAGGAAATCTTCACAACGAAAGAATCGCTTCTTATTCTCCTTTCCCGGTCTTCTAGCTCCCATTGGCGGCGGCAAGATTGGCGAATTAAAGAATTTGGGCACCCAGAACCCTGTTCTCTACCTCGACTTTCCCCAGGTAATTTTTATTTTTATAAATTTCCAAGATGCAGTAGTGACCAAGAGCAAAACGGTTTTAGGGTAAGTGTTTACCGTTGTTTAGAAATTTGATGCATTTTAGAGAAGGTTATGATTGAATGGCAGTAATTCAGGTGGGTTTATGTGGATTATTAAAATCTTCGAAATCATGTGGGTCTACTGTGTTTAGTCTATTTTGAATTTGGAAATTTTCAAAATCTGCCTCCGTTGAAATTATGAATGGATGTGTGCCATATCATGAGATCCTTTATTTTTGTAAATGTTATGTTAGGGTCGAATGAAGTTGTTTGGGACGATTGTATATCCGGAGAATCGGTATTTGACTTTGCAGTTCTCTAGAGGTGGGAAGAATATAACGTGTGAGGATTACTTCGACAACATGGTGCGAGCCTCTGCTTCCTTTACTTCTCTATTTTTTTTAAAAAAAATCTTGGATATGTGATGACTCGATGAAAATATATACTACTAAGTGATTTCTTGGGAATCGCTGTTAACACTCCTTAAGTGGTGCCTAGTGCTCATTGTTTTATTTTGGGTGAACTGTTATTACTTGTAATTGATGAATAAAGATGAAAGTAACATGAAGTTTGAAAATTAGTAAGTTACTACATTATCCTAGAGCTGCATTCTTGCAGTTATATGGTTTGTTTAAATATGTATGTAGCAATTCTTGTTCTCCTATACTTAATTTTCTACATTTTTCTCCTCTCTTCATATGAACTTTCGTTGCAAGTAAACCGTGTTTTGGAGCTAGGGTTCCATATTACAGCTGTTGATGTATAGGATAACCTTACATGTGTTAAAAGTTGAAAACATGTTAAATGTTTCCTGTACCTCTCCTCTTTCATATTTTGTGGATTCCAAACAGTTGTACGCATGCTTTATTTTTTGTTAGCTATGAGTTGAAATGATCTTTTGGGGCAGTTTTGAATTTTTTTTTATCATTAATGGCTTGCGATATTTCTAGATTGTATTTTCTGATGCATGGTGGATTGGAAAGCAAGATGAGAATCCAGAAGAAGTTCGACTTGATTTACCACAAGAACTGAGTGAGGTTGGATTCTTTTACTAACATTTTGATAGGTTGTTGGATGAGCATATTGCTTCTTTGTGTTCCCGATTCTCGGAGGATAGTTACTTTGGTAATTCTCTTCTCAATGGTTTTTGCGGTTCAGGGAGAACACTTGGAATATGACTTTAAAGGTGGAGTGGGCGAAGCATCTGTAAATAAGCAAGGTGTTCCAAAGATCGAAATGAAAAATTTAGAACTGTCCCCTGAAGCTGAGTCTGAAGATGAATTTTCAGACGTTGAAAAAAAATTGAAAGAAAAGATGGAAATGACACCTGTTCGACACTCTGAGAGAACTGCTGGGAAAAAGTTCAAGTACTATTTCTAACCATTTTTTCACTTGACACAACCTGATCCTCATGTTGCTGAACTATTGAAGCATCACCCAGTGCCCTATAGATGTGACCGTTGACTCATTACAATAGGGAACTAATTTAGATTTTCATCATATGTGATTTTGCAACTTACTAATATTTGTATCCTTCCAGAACACTGATGTGAAGTGCGTCATCGGCTTCTTTTACTTATGTGGTGATATTATGTTATGCCTGATCATTCATTATACTAGTCTACTTATCTTTGTGATGCATGTGTGTGATATTTGTGCTGAGTAATTTTGGTGGGCATGAAGACTGCAAAAGTAAGTACTTCCTACAAACAAATAGATTATATAAGACACATAATCACCCGTATTTGGTCTTGTAATGAACTTTTGCCATATTGCCATAAATTCCATGTATCATCTTTTATTCGTGGTTGGTGGATCAGTAACTCATTGTATGTGGTGGTATCTTTGGATAAGTTAGATGTACAAGGAAGCTTTTTCACTTGTAACTATAATGAGATATGAAAGGTTGATGGTCAACCAGAATATTAAAGTAATCCATGGTAGCCTATCATCCTTACTACCAAGTCTCTGCTGATATTTGATTCGGCACTTTTTTCTCATCTACTGGTTAAGTACAGACATTCTGTTTAGCTTCATTAACCATATATTTTCAGAAGCTTACAAGTTCAGTTGTTTCTGATGCCTTATATTGATTCAGATTTGTCGAAGTTTCTTCTGAAGATGATCCTAATGGAAGTGATGCTGAAGTGTCCGAAGGAAATGAAAGAAAGGTTGGCATGAAGCTTGATATTTCAACTAGTAAACATACTATTGGCAATATCCTGATTTACATTGATTAAGTTTTTGTTCAACATTATGTTTTTCTCATTGCAGCATGCTAAATTGGATTTTGGGACTTTCTCATTTGTCTCTATCATCACTTACATTTTATCACGTCAACTAATTATTGATGCAGATGCCCTTAATTTTTTAATACAGACTGGTAAACCCAATTCTATAGTCCTTGATGTTGACGGTAAGGATGCTTCTGAGAAGAATGATTCCTCCAAGCGAATTCAATCATCTATACAGCCAGTGACTAAGTCCAAAAAATTATCTAAGTCTTCCATGGCAGCAGCTAGTTCCAAGGAAGACTCATGCAGTAATCATAGTTCACTTGTTCAAGCGACCATATCTACCTTGTTTAAGAAAGTGGGGGAAAAGGTAAGGGATAACAGTTTCTAGTGTAACAACTGTAACTGCACTATTCAGCAGAGAAATCTTTTATGAGATTACTTGCAATACTTTAATAAATGGTTCTTATGTGTGTGGCATTGTTAAGGGTTTGAAATGTCAGCTTAATTGCACTACGCTGTTGATGAAGGAAGTTTGAAATGCATTATTAAGGGTTTAGCAGGCTTAGGTTATAGACATCAAAGAAATTTCACGATGCCACAACGTTTATGATACTAGCTTACAGTAAAGTTAACCTATGTAAATTGCTGCAGTTCACATGGTATCTTGGCCTTTCAGCAAGATTTCTTGATTGGCATATTCTAAAATGGGACATATCCATGCATGTTTATTATTGATGTTGTTCCCTCATCATTGTGATGTGAATGCTATATTATACGTTGTTGGAAAGATGTTTTCAAGTTTATTGTATGGTGTTGGAAAGATGGTTTCAAGTTTATTGTATGGTTATTTTCGGTTTCTTGTGGCATAGTTTACTAACAAAGCTGTTCTGATTCCAGATTACCACAAGCAGTTCGAGAAAATCTTCAGCATCAAAAGGTGGCTGATCATCTAGATTGCTTAACTTATCATAAGACCTAAGACTTCTGCAATTAGAATTCGGAATAATAACTGTCGTTGATTTTTTCCAGCTTCTGGACGGAAGTCAAAGAATAATGATTTAAAAAGTGATATTGATGAGGTAAGTCTGAGCTTTCAATTTCAAATATTTCTGCCTTCTTCTTTTCCCTTTGCCTTCAACAAGTTTCAGTTTCAAGTATGGTTTCTCTTTGCCTTTTCATAACAAACACTTGACAGTGAGGAAGGTTGTGGACTGAATAGTATCTGCTGTTGTTGCAGGCTGAAGTCCCACGGAAAAAAGGAAAAGTGATCAAAGAAAAGAGCACCAGTTAGTCCCCCTCTTCCCTTCCATCTCTCTCTCTCTCTCTCTCTCTCTCTCTCTCTCTCTCTTATAAAAGATGACATTGGTGGTGCAAATGAAATGGTATGAACACATGTATGTGGTGTATTTTTCTTTAAAAATCCTGAACACCAAAAACATTTCAACTAAAAGCAAGCAAAGTACTGGCAGTCATGGCAAATATAAATGTTGACTGAATCTTGGCAAATAAATTGAGGCCGGGGCATATAAGGAGTCATATGGAGTGACAAGTTAATCTCAGTGAGGAGGAAGGTTGAGGGTAGTTAGAGGCTCAAAAGTACATGCATATCCCCTCTTTTAAAATTGGACATGTTGGGACAAGCAATTGGATTTTGGTCTTGATTCAAGGAAAATATGCAGATCCTGTAATTCATTCCACATATACCAATATTTAGAATGAAATAAGGAAGAAATCATATTGGTCATACGGCTGAACAGTTTTGACAACTCCAAAAATATAGCAATTTTTTGGCTTGTGCATAGTCTGTGTAGTTCAAAGTTTATACACTGACAGAATTGAAATCTTTCTCTATGATAGTCATGCCAATCTTGGACTTGGTCATTTGCAAAATTGATAATAACCATTCTTTTGTTTAATTGCCTGAATGACTTTGAACCAATTTCAGATCTGCCTCAAGCTTTTGCACTAATATGATTCTGCTTTTAATCATTACGGTATTGGTGTTTCATTGGGACTTAATTCTACGCTTTTGCTATCCATCTTTCAGAATTTACTGGAACTTCTATTCCATAATGCTGTTTTTTACAGGGCAACCTTTCTGATCCTGTCTGAAGGTTGTACAATTTTATTAAAATGACTTAGCCCTATACAAGTTTTCATAATGTTGCTGCTCCATTCTGATACTTCTGTGGAAAATAACTTCTCTTTTCTCTCTTTTAGAGTGATATATTTGACTTATTATCTGAATTCTGGGAAATTTTAGGGACAAGAAAGAAAGCAAAGAAGAGAGAATCTGAGGTATTGCATGGTTTAAAATTTCTGGTGTTCCTTTATTATGTGAACCTTTTTTTCTTTATAGAATTAAATGTAAAAGAACGACAATATTGAGAGTCTTCTGGTTAATAAGAGTGACTTCTATGTCATTGTTGTCAACATTGTTAGATGATTTTGCTTTCATAACTTTGAAAGTAAAGAAAGAGCAGAAGAATTTCCAAACTAAATAATATATTTCAAAGAGTTTTTCACCAGTCTTTATTTTATATGATTTGGAGATATGCATTGAATTAAATGTGACAGTAAATTTTTTTCTGCAATTAGATATGCGGTAAATGTTGTGCTTTCTTTTGCAGGTAGAAGATGATATTGAAGAATTTTCAAGCTCATCACAGGTTCAACTTCCCATTAACTTTTATGTGATTCTTAACTGTATGGAGAAATAACGTGCATGATGGCATATTTCACTTCTACCATTGATTTTGGGATTTGAAGAACATGCAATATGATGGGAGATTAATCAAAATGAAATTCAATTGAGAATTATGCAGTAATATATTTTTCACTGGCTGATTTTGCTAAGTTTTTTCTAATCTGACTTATTCAGGATACGGTTGGAAGCGATGAAGATTGGGCAGCTTGAGATTGTGACACCAATGTACTAATAACAAGGTGCACAAGCAAATTTCAAGCATAAATATTACTTTTCTGCAGACATACAGTGGCAGATTAGAATTACTTGGAGAACTTAGCTTCTGATTGCTTCATAAAATTGGCAAAGATGCCATCCTTAGTTGAATTTTAAAATTACAAACAATATAGCAACTACCTAATGAAGTTACAAATGCAATATTGTGGCAAGGTCAGAATTGCCTGTGTTACACGGCTGCTTCTGTAAAATAGGGAGAGAAGAGATTGAAAGATAGAAGAATAATGCATCCAGTTTGGTACTACTCTACCTAAATGCTCTATTTAGCCCTTGATAATAACCTTACTTTCAAGCAACACAATTTACATGATTAGATCATAGATGTGTATTCAACACATTAAATTTCAATTTATATTTTATTATTGCAACCTTGGTTACTCTGTCTGTCAGTGTTTTGTGAATTTTTTTCTCCCTTTTAGTGCCAAATTGTTGAAGAATACTTTTAGCTCGTATAGGATTTTGTAATTTGTTTCTTGTTGAGCATTTAAATGATTTTAGTTGCTAAATATTGGATGTTATGCCATCCCTCACAATGTCACATTTGAACTCTCTCATTGCAAGTGAAAAGTAAATTTTTAGGTTTATCTTTTGGCTTAAACAATTATTATGTTGCCTAACAAAGCAACCCCAAATGATCTGATCAATGCAATGAAATTACTCTCCTCTGTTTTCATGATACACAACAGACAGGTTGGTTTTCTACTCATTTGAAACAGGATATCTTCAGCATGCCTTTGTCGATCAAATCTGTGAACAGCAGCCAGTAGTATAACCCAGAATGTTAGTAGCTTTGTGCAGCAGGGAAAATATTCTGCTGCAGAAGAGAATTGGCTATAGAAAATCTTCTGCAAATCACTTTCTATTTCAGCATTACATGATTCAAACTAAGCATACATTTATGTCTAGTATTCAGTCTAGGTATGCTTCAATACAAACAAGCTTGTTTTCTTCAACTGCTGAAAATAGTAAAAAGGAAGGAAAATTGATATGTATTTCACAAGTCCAAGGATATAAGAAACTTCAACAACCGAATTCTTCAAAAGCTGAACTTTAAGATCCTAAGAATTTATCAACTCTGGAATTGGCTGATCTTGACAAAAACTTCATGCAAATGGGTGGATGAACACCGGCAAGTGCAAGTATGGAACTGGGCAAAGTCCATATTCCATCACCACAAATCAAACCAGAAGCAACCGCCGGACCAAAAGCATCTGCTTTCACCTTGTCTATCTTTTCCCAAACGAACAAAATCAAACTTCCGACGCACATATCAATGGCGAAGTATGGCCCCAAGTAAAATGGAATTGCCATTGCCATGGGAAGCGGGATAAACTTTGCTCTCTCCTTACCTAGTGAATCTCTAATCAGGTTTATCAGTATGGCTCCTCCGAAAAACACGTAGCAAAGCAAGAGACAATTCTTTGGCAGAGCTGAGAAACCTTCTACGCCCAAACTAGCCATGCTGCGATACACAATAGCATATGGAGCAGGATATTCACTTCCGGGAACTCCAAGATCATCAAAGGCCTTGTAGAAAAGCCAAAAGACGCAGGGAGATATTACGCAACCCATTGCAGTACCAATCACTTGACTAACAAACATGGATCGAGGAGAAGCAAGAGTCAGGTAACCGGTCTTGAAATCCTGCGTGAGGTCAGAAGCAGTTGAGACAATGTTCATCATGACTCCACATGCTGCTAGGCCCGCCAGAACACCGCCATGTGATGAACCAGCCCACGCCCCGATTGTAAAGATTGCAAGCTTTCCGTAGGTGGATGCAAGGGACCAATCAGTGAGTCCACAGCCATATGCGTTACAGAAAGCTAAAGTTGGTGCAAAGATGTAGATGACCAATACATAGTACCATTTAAGTTGATGAAAGATGTGTGGAAGAGAAATAATGGAAATGACAGCAATTGTTACATAGCCTGCAACAGCAAACCATGCCGGAATTTGATCTTTAAGGAAGAGACGTGTCCGACGCTGGTCATCATATGGGAGATTAGCAATCTCAGTTGACGAATTCTCTGCTACAGGGAGACCACTGCTTGTGTTTCTAGTTTGGACCTGTTTAGACAAGCCTAAAAGGGTTTGACTGAGCACCTTGCAGAAGTTGTACAGACCGTCACCAAGGATCATGGCAATGGAGATAAATACCTGCATTCAGAGGAAAAAAAAGGTCTTAATAAGCATACACCTGCCAAATATATTGCTGTAAAGCAGTTTGTTTGGATTATCTGAATCTGAACCTTACCTTGTAACCTTGAAGGCCATGTAAGCTGCTTGGGCTGAGATCTGCGGCGTACCAATCACCTTTTCTCTGTTCTATGAGAGGCCACATTAGACCCCAAGAAAGAATTCCTCCAAGCAACACAGATATGTTTATAATGTAAGGGCAAATCATCCCGACTCCAACATATATTGCCGAGAAGTCGAAGTAAAACCTGTAAGTGAGGGCACACGGCATTACTTTAAGCATTTATGAATAGCAATGTGCACAAGTAACTAAAAATGTATTGCTGTACATTGTACATAATATATATATATATATATATATATATATATATATATATATATATATACCTGTATTCATATGCTTTGAGTCCAAATGTAGGGAAGCTGACAAATCCGCAATCATCTCCAGCAGTAAAGAACCATTGGAAGAAACCCCACAAGAAGCTGAAGGAGAAGAACTTTCCAAGTGTTCTTACTTGTTTCCTGTCAGAACAGATAATTAGCACGTCTGAAATTTTACAGGTTATAATCTGTATATCATAACAAGTAAGATAAGAATTGACCTTGCTAGCTTGGCTCCTTCAGTAGTGTGGAAACTATTGATTAGATAAGCAGTTGCAGTACCACTTGGATATGTCAACTTAAAGTCTATGATCATTATCTGAAACAGAAAAGAGAATATATATATATATATATATGAATTTTCATCAAATCAAGAATGGATGAAAGTATTCTCCAAATCAAGCAACAAGGAATTGTCATCAAGATTGAAATATATTCTTGTTTTAAAGTTACTTTGTTCTGAATTGTTTATGCAGAGTGTACCTTTCGGAGAGGCACCACTGAGAAGAGGCCAAGAAAGCTAACAATGAAGAGAAAGCCAATAATCCATGATAATGACAGATTTTTGTAGCCAAGATTGGCATCTCCAGATTGATTGGCAATGCGTTCACTCATTCCAAAGAGGTAACTCCCGAAACCTCCTATTTGTTCAAAGTAACCAAAACACAGAATTTGCACAGATTAATACCACAACTTCTATGATGTAAACTTATTGCACAGTTTCTTTCATATCAGGTTAGATATTCATCAAGATGCACAAATACACAAAGATAAATGCATAGCTTAAGAAAACAAATTGTCATATTCCAGTCCCAGTTTAGAATTTTACATTGAAGTACTCCAGGTGGAGTTACTTTTAGAAGCCGATACTCAGTAAGAAAGTAAAATAGGGAGAAAAATGGATTTTCTTGAAGGCATCAATATCAATCCAAACTCAGTAAATTCTACAAGATTGCTTGTTTTACAGCCTTTCTTTTACTCAAAGCTTCAAACCACTTGTCCAAAGTGACTCTAGGTAGATAGATTGCACAATTCACAACTCCAAAAGTAAGAACCAATTGTACTGCCGATAAGTAATTATAAAACCTTGGGAAATTCCTTGTTATCATTTCAATCAAGTTTTGTTGTTCTTGTTACTGCAACTTTGTACTACTATCTTTTTTCTGAATTCTGTGTTATTTTTTAACTAGAAAATAACAGTCAGATCTTGGGTTATTATGTTGTTTATTTGATGGAATTGGCGAGAAGGGAAGTGGGATGATATCATAGGAACACGTGCCCAACTCACATGGAACACCACAAAATGAAACCCCATGCCAGCCCTTCTACGCAATGTCAGCGCTGATTTTGCAGTTCTTCAGTTACTTCTTAAAATTATAAATTGACTAAGAGGGTGTATGAAGATGAAATCAAAAGGGAAAAGCAGAAAAAGTCAACACATTCAAAAAAATATTTGATCGAAATTCGCCAAACTATAATTGGCCTGTTAATGCAATGACATGCTACGCCTTAAATTGTGGACCTTTTGCCTTTTTTCTGTTGGGCCCATTGATAGTGGAGCCAAACAAGACAAAGAAAGCATGCGGCCGGCAGGAAGAAGAACCTAATTTTGACTAGGACACCGTGATATCTACAAAATCCAATAGACTCGCAACTGAAAAGATCAAAAAGGAAAATTATGACAGACACCTCAGAAGATAGAAATCTGGTAGCAAAGTTATAAATTACAGCTATTTGCCGTGAAACTCTGGGATTGACTTTGAAAACTTGGCCAAAACTGAAAACCCTTCTTCCGGAGTAATGACTTGACTTAAAAATTCCACTTTCTACATCAGAATTTGGAAAAAAGTTGGCACGCACCTACTCTTCTGTCACATAATCTTCTAGTATTATCAACCGATATAGTTCAGTAGCATCATGTGAGTGCAATAATTTTAATAAGAATAAAGGAGCTTTAACTGTAACTAAGATTTCCCAGAAAAATTATTACTTTCATATGTTAATAATTACATGTTTGTGGTTGCAGATTAGACTTTTCAGGGAATTAGAAGCATGTCTTCGTAAAATAAAGAATAAATAATGGAGAAACTTAACAAGGTGTGAAGAAATTTGTATACCGCTGAAGGCGATGCCAGAGGAGGCAACAACACAGGTCTGGATGACTGTATTTTCCTGCCTGGTGAATGGTTGTCTCAAAAGACCAGATTTTTCAAGGAATTTTGTCCACGTTTTGACAAAGAAAAAACCCAGTAGCCCAGCAGAAACATTGAGTGAAGGAATAATCCCAGTAGTGAGATTTAGCTTCATAACAATGAAACTGAAAAGCACACTCAAAGCAAAGCTGACCACAAAGGCTCTCGCAGTAAGCTGCTTCCTCCATGTTGGAACTTCCTTGTTATCAAAAGCTCTTTCCACAGAAAACTCCTCTGCTTCTGTATTTTCCTTCCTGTCTTTCTTGTCATGATTTGCATGATCTTGTGAGCTGACTCCAATCTTAACTTCAGTTTCTTCTCTTCTATGACCATCCATTTTGATTTCTTTTCTTTTCTATCTGGGTTTGGTTTGTTTCTCTGATCCTGAGGAGTAAATATAGACGGGGTTTGGAATCTTTTGAAGGAAAATTTCTAGCGGAAAAAGAGTTGTTTGGAATCTAGCAACCACCACTTCACACATATATTTTTTAAAACTTAATAAAAAAATACTCTTTAAACTTATAATTAATAATTATTTTTAACATAATAAATAAACATATTATTTTTAAATTTTTTTTTTTATAATTTTATCAAATTTTTTAAAAGAATAATCAAAACTATAATTAAATATAGATTATAGAATTAGAATATAATTTTTTATTTTTTTAAAATTTTTTATAAAATAATTAATAATAAATAATTAAGATTATATATTAAATTTTTTAAATTAATTTATATTTTTTAAAAATATAATTTAAATTATTTATTATTAATTATATTATTTATTAATATTTATTTAAATTTAAAATAAAAAA
>CP135557.1:648878-660410 GCA_032402905.1 Khaya senegalensis | reverse complement strand
CCTCCTGCCTATTTGCAGCAAAATACATATTGCATAAGAGTACATAGACCCCATCATCATCTGGTTCTAACTCAATTATCTTCTTTCCAGCCATTTCAGCTATGTTAAAATTCCCATGGAACAAAGAAGTACTGAGTAAAGCTCTCCAAATAACAGCATCTGGTTTGATGGGCATTAGTTTGATAAATTCTTTTACTTCTTCTAAAAGCCCAGCTCGGCCAAGAAGATCCACCATGCATCCATAATGCTCAATCTTAGATTCCAAACCATAGAAATACATCATTCTATTGAACAATCGTTGACCCTCGGCAAGCATTCCGGCATGGCTACAAGCTGATAGAAGTGAAACAAAAGTAACGTCATTCGGGGTAATCCCCGATTCTAACATATCCGAGAAAACCTCCAGTGCTTTGTTTCCTTCTCCATGAAATGCATACCCTGATATCAGAGTAGTCCATGAAAACACGTCTTTCCTCGGCATCGCATCAAATATCTTTAAGGCCATATCAAGACATCCACTTTTCGCATACATATTCATTAGAGCGTTGCTCACAGTAACATTCTTACTAAAATTGCATTTGTTAACATAACCATGAATGGATTGACCAAGATCACGAGCCCCTATATCAGCACAACCCGACAGCACAGCCACGATAATGATTGCTGTAACACAATCTTTCCCTTCTGCATTCATTTGCTTAAAAAGTTCCAGTCCCAGAATCGTTATCTTCCCTCGAACATAACCCGATATCATGGCAGCCCAAGAAATGGAATTTCTCTGCGGCATTTCACCAAATAGCCGGCGAGCAGACTCCAAATCATGGCACATAATGAAGCCATTGAGCAGACTATTCCACGAAGCAATATCTCTTCTTTCCATCCGCTCAAAGACCATTTGAGCAACTTCAATGGGTCTATTCCTTCCATGCAACTGAAGATAAGCAGTAGTCAAGGCCTGCTTCCAGACCAACTCAGGCCCAAAGGGCTTCTCCATGTTGTCCATCAAGCCTTAGTCTTCTTCTCATTTTAAGTGCAAAGCCTTAACAAACATGTTGTCCTTTTTTGATAAAAAAACAATTTTTCTGTTATGCCTACACAGCAAAAGATTAGTACATGAATCCAGCATACTCGCAGTAACCCTTTTCATTTTTTGTTTTGCATCATTGTGTTCTGTTCTGTAGTGTTCCTTACTGTTCTTGTAGCACATGAAACCAGTGTATAAATACTAGTCCTTGTTTTTCTTCTGGACACAAGGTTGTATTAAGCTAATGTTTTACTTCTTGACACAAAGTTGTATTAAGTTAATTTACTGAGAAATAGAAAACAAGCTGAGCTTTTCTTTTAATTTCTAACTTGGTTTATGAGCCAAGTATACCTATATTTTCTTCAATGGTTTCAGTGACTCAACATTCGAACACCTCCCAAAATGTGAATACAACCCCAACAAATTTTTAAAACTTTAATACTAGTAATCTTTTCTTTTCAAGCACAATTAAACTTACAAAAACTAACTTCATCTTGTGAAAATCTCAAGTGCTGCCATGTATATAAGGAAATGATCTTGAAGATCTGTTGGACAACAACATAACTCTTCTTAAGAGGTATGAAGAAATCGCAGGTGAAGAAGGAAGCAGTTTAGTAGTAGCCAATCCTGAGTATAAACTT
This sequence comes from Khaya senegalensis, assembly GCA_032402905.1. Taxonomy (NCBI): domain Eukaryota; kingdom Viridiplantae; phylum Streptophyta; class Magnoliopsida; order Sapindales; family Meliaceae; genus Khaya; species Khaya senegalensis. The sequence goes on along the minus strand of CP135557.1, from coordinate 658,745 downwards.
TGGAAGAAACAAGATTAGTAGCTAATAAGATGGATACTCTTAGCCCTCAGTGAGTCCTTGCTTGTTGCAGTGGTTGGCTGCACCACCTCAGCCAAGTTATGGCAAGCTCTAGCAAAGATTCATGACGCAAAATCAACGTAAAAAATTGTCAAGATGAGAAGCTTAATAGTTTTAACCAAGAAAGAAAGTTTCAGTATTCCGAAGTACTGCATGAAGATGAAAGGAATTGCTGATGCACTTAAAGCTTCAGGAGATTTCATCACTAACAAAGATTTCATCTTATATCTATTAGTCAGTCTTAGCAAAGACTATGAATCCATTATAGTAGCTGTATCTTTTAAGAAAAAACCACTAACTGTGGGTGAAGTTTACTTCATGTTGTTGAGTTAGGAGAATAGACTTGATGCTTGAAATACTACTCTAACCCTGGGTCTACAGACCAAGATTTCTGTCAATTATGCTCAAGGAAATACAAATAAAAAAAGAACCTAAAACTCTGCTTCTCAAAACAAGTAAGGAAATATTGGTTCTAAAAGAGGAAAAGGTAAAAACAGTGGCAGAAGTGGAAATCCCAAACCTATCTATCAAATTTGCCTGAAAACAGGTCATGTAGCTGTTAATTGTTGGCATAAGTATAACAAGGACTACATTCCTTAGCAGAACAAGCAAGACTCAAAGTTAGCCTTTGTTGCAGCACCACAACTTACACCTGATCCCAGTTGATACATAGATAGTGAAGCAATAAATCATGTTACCAACTCACTCAAAAATCTGTTAGTGAATGAAGAATACAGAGGTAATGCAAGGCTAGCAATCAGTGATGGTAAAAAATTGCCCATTTCTCATATTGGCAACAATATTATGAACACTTTACATACACCAAAAACTATTAGCCTTAATAATATCTTTTTTGTTCCAAAATTTACTAAAAATCTCATAAGTGTTTCTCAATTATTGCAAGACAATGATATTGTTATTGAATTCAACAAAAATCACTGCCTTGTGAAGGACTTGAAGAAGGAGAAAGTTTTGCTTCAAGGGTTGGCTAAAAGAAGACCTTACCAGATGCTGAAGTATAACGTTTTAAAGTTAACCCCATTTAAAATAGTTAAAACATCTCAAATTTTCAAATTACAAAACCAACACCAGAGTTAAATATCAGTAAGTTGAGTAATCTGAAGACTCAAAATTAAATTGATACTTGGCATAGGAGATTAAGACGCCCATTTGTAAGAGTTTTCAAGAACCTAATTATGTCTTGTAATAATTTTGGTCTTATGAATGAAAACAATTTAGCTTTTGTCCATTCTTTTTGTTTTACATGTCAGTATGGGAAAATGAGTAAAAAACCTTTTGAATATACAAAAATCAAAACAAAAAAACCATTAAAACCTATTTATACTGATTTGTAGAGGCTTGCTCCTATGAATTCAGTGAATGGGTATAGATACTATATTGCCTTTGTGGATGACTTCATTAAATTTACTTGGATTTTTTCTTTAATGTGTAAGTTTGATGCCTTAGCAACTTTTAAACTGTACAAAAACCAAGTAGAGAAAACTTTTGATCTTGAAATCAAAGCCATATAATGTGACATGGGGGGTGAGTTTAAAAGTTTTAAAAATTATCTACAAGAACATAGAATCAATCTGAGATATAGTTGCCCATACACACATCACCAAAATAGAAGAATTGAAAGCAAATGTAGACACATAGCTGAATTAGGTTTGACTCTTCTAGCCCAATCTCATATGCCTCTAAGATTTTGGTGGAAAGGTTTTTACACGTGTTTACTTTATCAATAGACTTCTAACCCCAGTTTTGTTGAATAAATTGCCATTTGAAACTCTCTTCAATGTGAAAGCTGATTACACAATGCTGAAGATGTTTAATTGTGAATGTTATCCTTTTTTGAGATCTTATAATCAATATAAGTTTCAATTTTACACCTCTAAATGTGTCTTCATCGATTACAGTCTATTTTATAATGGGTATTTTTGTTTACATCTTTTAAAAAGAGTGTATATTGCTATGAATGTCATCTTTAATAAGGATGTCTTTCTTTTCCAGTCTGAACCAAACTTCATTTCCTTATTTGCACTTAAACAAAATAATATTTCTAACCACTCTCTTCCTTATTACAACATGTATAACTGGTTTGCTTAGATGTCAAATTACACTTTAGTTAAAGAAGAGAAATCACAAGCAATCCTATGATTTAGACAAGTATCATTCTTTAAATCATGATCAAGGTAGTTCCACACATCAGAGATCAACAATCTCTCATTCCACTTCACCTACTTCTAGCTCACATTATCAAATTCCAACAACATTACCTCATTTTGCACTCAAGCTAACAGAACACCTACCATCTCATCCCATGATTACCAGAAGTAAAGCTGGTATATACAAACCCAAGATTTATTCCATGGAGATAATTGTAGATTAAAGCACTAAAATCTTACCTTTTGAAGATGAAGCATTAAAGGATCCTAACTGGAAACTAGCCATGCAGTAAGTGTATGAAGCCCTGATTAGAAATAAAACCTAGAAACTTAACCTTACAAGCCTGGTATGAAAATTATGAGGAGCAAATGGATTTTCAAAATTAAGAAGAACTCAAATGGTAGTATTCACAAGTATAAGGGTTAGTTGGTAGCAAAGGGGTATCTACAAACTCTTGGAATACATTTCACTCATACCTTCAGTCTAGTCATTAAGTCATCAACCATTAAGATTATTCTTATCCTAGTAGTGCAGAATTGGCTACTTAGACAAATAAACATCAACAATGCATTCTTGAATGGAGATTTCACTAAAACTGTGTATTTGAGCCAACCTTATAGTTTTTCAGACCTGCAATTTTTCAACCATGTTTACAAGTTGAATAAGGCATTATATGGGTTTAAACAGGCCTTTAGAGTTTGGTATAACAAACTGAAAGAAGCACTATAAATTTGAAGGTTTAGAGATGACATTGCTACTTATTTATGTGGATGACATTATCATCACAGGTAATTGTTCTAAAATGATAGACCAAGTTGTTAGGCTACTGAATGACACTTTTACTCTGAAAGATTTGAAAATTTTGAGTTATTTTCTTGGTTTTGAAATTAAAAAAACTTCAGATGCAATCTTTCTGTCACAAGCAAACTACATTAAAGATTTGCTTTGCAAAACCAAAATGCAAAATAACAAATGAGTCTTTGCACCTACAGCAATTGGCACAAAACTCAGCAAAGGACTTAGCAATCTTTTTCAAAATAAAACTCTTTATAGGTTAGTAATTGGATCCCTTCAATATGCAACATTGTCCAGGCCAAAAATTTCCTTTACAGTAAATAAATTAAGTCAATTCATGCTTGAACCTTATGATTTACACTGGAATGCTTGCAAAAGACTTCTCAGATACTTAAAGCACACTTTAAACTTTGCTTTGATCTTCTAGAAAACATAACACTTAGATTTGGTTGGTTTTGCAGACTTAGATTGGGCCAGTGACATAGATGACAAGAAATCTATAAGCGGTAATTATGTGTTCATCGGAGAAAATCTTATATCATGGAGCTTAAAGAAAAAGCAGGTAGTAGTCAGATTCACTACATAAGCTGAGTATCGAGCAATAGCTCAAGTAAGTGCAGAATTGAGTTACATTAAATCTCTCATTTTCAAGTTGAAAATAGAAGTAAAACAACCTTTTGTTATCTGGTTAGACAACATTAGTGAAGCTGCATTGGCTGAAAATCCAATTCTTCATATTAGAATGAAGCATATTGAAATAGATATCCATTTTGTTTGAAATAAAGTGGCCAACAAAGAATATGTGATATGTTATATTCCAATCGACAATTAAATTGTTGATGTATTGACCAAACCCTTAGCACAAGAAAGATTTATTTTCTTTCGAAACAAACTCAATATTGTAGAAGAAGAAGAGTTGAGTTTGAGAGGGAGAATTGAAGATAAGTAGTTGTCAAGGCCTGGTTCTAGACCAACTCAGGCCAATGGCCTATCAATGTTGTCCATTAAGCCTTAATCTTCTTCCCATTTCATGTGCAAAGCCTTAATAAACATTTTGTCCATTTATGATAAAAAAGTAATTTTTCTACACTGCAAAAGATCAGTACAAAATCTCCAACATACTCTCAGTAGCTCTTTTCATTTTTTGTTTTGCATCATTGTCTTTTGTCCTATAGTATTCCTTATTGTTCTTGTAGCATACGAAACCAGTGTCTAAATACTAGTCCTTGTTTTTCTTCTGGACACAATGTTGTATTAAGCCAATTTACAGAGAAATAGAAAACAAGCTGAGATTTCCTTTCAATTTCTAACACATATCAATCAAAGCATTACCCACGATCGGTTCCAATCCCAGCCAAAATCTGAAAATCATCCCGTGAACTATTTTACCGCTTTTCTAATCTTTCTTACGCCCACAAGCTGATAATGCGCCAACAATTGAATAGCTGTCAGGTTTTAAACCGCTACGAATCAACTGCGAAAAAACCCAGAAAGCTTTTCTTGGTTCTTGAGCTTCTAAATAAAGATTCATGAGACGTGTCCATGAAACCACATCTGGGTTTCGAATTTGATTAAAAATACTTTTGGTTTCTTGTGGGTTTCCTAGTTTGGCGTAACCGTTGAGCATTTTTTGCGCCAAAGTTTGGCAATTGTGTAGCAGTCCCAGCGCAATGTTTGGGCATGAATTTGTTTCAGCTGTTTATAGCTTTGAAATTCTCCGCGTAATAGAATTAGCAGGAGCCTGTGGTTCATTGCTTCACCTGAACGGTTAGCTTTCTTTCTTCGCGGGAAAAGAATGTGCTCATTTCAAATGCATAGTTAACGAACTCTTAAATTGAAGCGATGTATGTATAATACCTTCAAATTTTCAGAAATTATATTTTTATGGTGCTAAAAAAAATTATGGTTCCTTAAATTACATTAGTAATTATTTATAATTAGTTATAATGATAATATAAACAATTAATTATTTGTTGATAGATTTGATTAATTGGTTTCAATATTTGAAAAGTAGACCAAGATGTATATAGTGATTAATTGGTTGCCATCCCTATGAACTGCAATCCAAGTTAGAATTCTAGTTAGATTCCTACTGATACTACAAATTAAAATTTTATTAGCACCAGTCTTAAATTAGTCTGTTATAGTGGGTAGATATTATAAATCAAAATTTTATTGGCACCGCGCCTGCCTTGAATTATTCTATTATAGTGGGTTGATATTACAAAACTGAATCACATCTACCATCATTTAGAGATATCTACCCACATTTTTGTGGAAAGGGGTATGAAGCTCCATGGAATGGAACCACTCCTTCTTATGAAGTAGTCTAATTTCTTATCACTTTGCTACAAGACCAAGTAGCTTAATAATAATTAGATTGAAAAATGAAAATCTTAACAGACAATTTTATTAATGTCACAGATATATGGATCAAACCCAAGTTTTATTTAGGTTTTGATTACATAATTAAGCAGGCAGAACAAGAAGGCTATATTAAACAAGTTATTCCTGAGGATCACAGACTATTATTTATTGTATTTTCATTTAATCATAATGATTAGACAATAGCCCGGTCCATTATTTATCATAATACAAAGCCACGGCTTCCATTATTACATACTCCCTGGCAAGAGCTTTATCTCTCCCTGGCCAGAACTTGATATCTCTCTGGCCGGCCTCAGCACAACATACAAAGGTCGCTCATCGTCGGGAGCCAGAACGAGACGCCGAAATCCATTCTCAAAAGAAAACCCGACATTGCTGCAGAGCTTCACGCAAGAGTGACAAACAGATGGGCAGTGAACAATCTTGTAAAAGTGATCATTTGATCCGATTCTTTCAAGCTTAAACCAGTTTCTCAGCGTTTTCGCACCAGGATTTCCTTCTTCTCCGCCAGTAGTGATAAACCATCTCCCCCTGGAATCGTCGTAGTTGTCGACTTTCCACACGGGTTGGTCGTTGCAGAGGGCGAGTTGGGTGAAGAATCTCACGTTCAAGTCTGTGGATTCTCTGACGACGGTGGAATTATCAAACGGAGAAAATTTTATTCTGATCCCCTGTTGCAAATCGGAACTTTCTTGGATGACGTCGAGGGGGCAGAAGCTGTTTCTGCCGGCGCGTAGGGTGAGGCCACCGCCGCCACCTCCCCTGATGATCGAGACGACATAGTAGTAAAGGGTGGATTGGACCACTCTGCCATCGGTATCAACCAGAGGTTCAGAGGCTGAGAGTGCCGACAGAGGTTTTGTGGCGAAGAGAAGGAGGAGGAAGGAGAGTGTTGTGAATAGCGAAGTCTTCATTGTTTTCTTTTCTGGTTAATTTTGATGAAGGTGTTTTGATGTGTTGAGTTTGATGGAGAAGAGACGGAATTTATAGTGCTCAGAAGATAAGGTCACTGCTGGTAGATGCCATTGCTGCATGCATGCAAAACTCGTGGATGGCTGAATTATTTTTATTTTTATTTTTATTTTATTAAATCTTGTCAATTTTCTAAGATTTTTCCTCGACTAACCAATGTGTGTGACGTGTGTGGACTTAGTTTTATTTGTTTATATATTCCAACAATTATCCTTTCTTGTAAAAATGTGGTGAGATATTATTATTTCATATAGTTATCAGGATGCTCTAAGTCTTTTAATTGTAATTATTAATAAAATTTAAAATAATTATTATATATATAGTAGATTTAATTTTTTATAATTAAAGTAGTATTATCAATTATATATATACAATAACAAAATATAATGTAAAAGAAAAATTTAACTTTTCACAATATGCAAGTGACAATATCTACTATATAATCATAATAATAAAAGTATGAGATTTACTCTTTTGTCATATTTAAGTTGTAGTATCTACAATATAATAATAATAATAACAAAAGTTAAAAAATAAAAAACACAAATTTTACGTAAAAAAACTTCAAATTAATTGAGGTAAAATCTATGAGTAAGGTAAAAGAATTTATTATAAAAAATGGGTTATAACTTTTTATTCAATATAACTCTTTTAAATATTTTACAAATATAATTTTTTTAAATATTTTAAAAATCACACTCAAATAGTATTTTGATAATATTTTTAAAAAATAAAAATAAAAAATTACGAGCACGAACAAGAATTGAATTAGAGTGGAAAAGTCTCCTATTTATAGTAAAACCTTGCCGCATCATCATCCAATCAAAATCTTCAATTTTTACCGCCATTCTTTCACAGCTCAGTTCTCCAATTGCTAAGCAAAATTGAATGGTGGTTTTGGAAGCCAAATTGATTTCTTCTTCTACATCGTTACTGCAACCAATCAGCAACAACAATGACATGTGTTGAAAACTAATTAATGGTGGCCCAACATGTGAGAGTGAGTTAACAATAATTATTGGCTTGACGACAATTTATTGATACCCACGTGATACATATGTAAACAGGAAGATGATTGTTGCAAGCTTTGAAAATAAATAAATAAATAAATAAAATTGACGGATGATAATTGTCACTTTGCGACATTTAATTCATACAAAACATATGTATGTATGTATGTATGTATGTATGCATACATGTCTAGCTTGTCATGCATTAGTTTTCTGCTTCTTATGCAAGGCGCCAGGCAAAATCTCGGAAATTGATTGTGCTTTCTCCGCGTATGTACATTAACCAAAGAGTTAAAAGACACGAGACACACCTCTCACTTAGGGATAAGGCATCGACGGTATAGATTTCAAAAGCCTTCATCGTACATCATTTGTTCGAGAATTGATTTGGATGAGAGTGACTGTTATGGATTATTCCTCAGATATCCCTCGTCTCCTTGTATGTCACAGGCTTCTTATTTTCATTATCTTGAGGTATAATGCTTCATGGGATAAGGTATTGATCCAGTCTATGGTTTAGATTTCAATGTCTTTCAATTTTATCACGAGCATGCACGACATGGACGAACAAAATTAAAGCTGGTTGAATTACTAGAATTATATACTCAAGCATTTAAGCAGAGCAACCTGAATTTTGAGATTCTCAATGAGTTTTTAAAACGGAACATCTATCAAACTTAAAGAGTTATGCACAATTAATTTTAAATTTAAAAACCTCAGTCGATCGGCTATCTCTATAACCAACACTGCACATAAGATGGAACCTATTAAGTTTAATATATATGTTGAGTAGTGTTTGCGGTAAAAATTGGTCAGCAACATCCTACACTCAATGTCCATTTTCAATATAATATCTGAACTAATTAAGGTGGAGTATGATAGAGCTAGCTTGAATCTATGTTTATTTATACCAGTTTGAATTTATTTATCAAGCCTATTGTTTTAAATTTACCCTACTAGAAGACAAGCTGTATTAGAGTTTAAATATTATTGTTAAATTCTTACTATAATTTACTCTGTTGATCAATAATTTTAACAAATTAAAAAAATTTAAATCATATTTTAAATTGAATCTTTATTCGATATTGAAGTGTGACATATGATATAATTAATATTAAATAAATTATATTATATTTAAAATTTTTTAATTTATATTATAAAATATAAAATTAATCTGTAAATTTTGTTATATATAATATAAATTATTTGTTATTAATTATACTATATGTTAAAATTTTATTAAAAATCAAAGATAAAAATTACTAATAGAGAACAATTGCAACAAACATAATGCTGCATATCGTAAATTTTTATTACAAATGATTTAATTAAGATAACGATATATTTTTATAATTTTAAAAATTATTTATTACATAATTTTATTACCTTTTTAATAAATATTAAGTATTATTTAGGATAAAAATTTTAGAAGGATACCTAATATTACTCTTATAACATCCAAATATCAAATTGTGAAATAGTTAAAATTGAACTGAAATATTACACCATCTCCAATAAATGCGAACCAAAACCAATATTGAAATTTTTTTTTCTTTCACCATTGAACAAGAAACCAAACAAACTCAAAGCAAAATCATAGATGTATGGATTAAACCCAAGTTTTATTTAGCTTTTAATTTACATAAGTAAGCAACCAGAGCAACAGGGGTCTATTAAACAAGTTATTGCTGAGGATCACAGACTATTATTTATTGTATTTTCATTTAATCATAAAGATTAGACAATAGCCCGGTCCGTTATTTATCATAATACAAAGCTAGGTCTTCCATTAGTACATGCAATTTGATCTCTCCCTGGCCAGCCTCAGCTCAACAGACAAAGCACGCTCATCGTCGGTGACCAGAGCGAGACGCCGAACTCCTTTCTCATTAGCAATCCCGACATTGCTGCAGAGCCTCACGCAAGAGTCACAAACAGATGGGCAGTGAACAATCTTGTAAACGCCATCATTTGATCCCATTCTTTCAAGCTTAAACCAGTTCATCAGCGTTTTCGCTCCAGGGTTTCCTTCTTCTCCGCCAGTAGTTATAAACCATCTGCCCCTGGAATCGTCGTAGTTGTCGACTTTCCACACGGGTTGTTCGTTGCAGCGGGTGAGTTGTCTGAAGAATCTCACGTTCAAGTCTGTGGATTCTCTGATGACGGTGGAATTATCAAACGGAGAAAAATTTATTCTGATTCCCTGCTGCAAATCGGAACGTTCTTGGATGACGTCGAGGGGGCAGGGGCTGTTTCTGCCGGAGCGTAGGCTGAGGCCGCCGCCGCCGGCTCCCCTGATGACCGAGACGACATAGTAGTAAAGGGTGGATTGGACCACTCTGCCATCGGTATCAACCAGAGGTTCAGAGGCTGAGAGAGCCGATAGAGGTTTTGTGGCGAAGAGAAGGAGGAGGAAGGAGAGTGTTGTGAATAGCAAAGTCTTCATTGTTTTCTTTTCTGGTTAATTTTGATTGAA
>CP135557.1:626011-648378 GCA_032402905.1 Khaya senegalensis | reverse complement strand
TTTCCCACCAAATCCCGGAAAGATTTCGGATAACTTGACTGGAAAAGTCTCCCTTCGTTTTGAATTACGAATCGGTTAAAACTCGGGTATGCTGAAACTACTGCCCATTTGCCAAACAAATTACAGGAGAAAATCTGGCCAAACCTGTTGAAAAGCCAGCTTTGTTCAGCCAGGAAGAAAATGAATCAGAATTTTCCTGGATAATTAACCCAGATTTTCTTACCTTTTGACTTGGTTTTCAACAAAACGAGGAGGATGAGATCCTGCCACAGCACTGTACCAGCTGAAGCCGTCGCCTATAACTGGCCAGCCACGTCATCCTGGTGGCAATTTATAGGGTTTTTTTCCAGGGTTTTTCGTGATGAACGAAAATTTTGCCAAGAATATGAACAAGAGCGTTGAGATAGCAAGAACAAGGCATTGATATCCGGAAAACTTTCCCTCATTTTCTGGGAAAATTTGTTGAGAGAAGAGAAGAGTTGAAACCTGGAAGGACAGTTCAGCATACATGATTAATAGTTATGAGTTAAGCTATGAATAAAATAACAGAAGTGCAGTTACAGTAGAAAAATAACTAAAATAATTGGCAAACATGCTTCTTTGACCTCAAGTTATACGAAGATCTACCAGATCCACGTCGAGAAATCAAATTTAGGCTTTGATTTCGGGGTGCAATTGTAGTTTAACAACATATTCAACTGCAAAAGAAGCATAAAACCAAGAGAGTGTTCTTCAAGTTGAAGAGATCAATGAAGTTAACTCAAAAGTTTGACTTAAAATTTTCCTTTTCAATTTGTTTATCATCTAACAAATAATTAAATTAATCAAATTGCCAACTTTCATACATTAAAACATCGACAAGTTGAGAGCTCGAGATCAGAATGTGATTTATAGCAATTCATTCTTGGCCATATGTTGTGCAAAATATCATCCTTGAGCTATGCACCAAAATATATTAAGCATTCGTGCCTGTAGTTACACAAGAGTAGTATCTTTGCAGCCATTGTAATCAATATCAAAATTAAAAAATTGCCAAGACCAGTCAAAAAAAGAAGCAAACTTTGGAAGAATATTGTATGGAGGAGTAGAATGATCATAGATTACCGGCTGCCAACTACATAAATATAGCCTGCAATTTAAGTTCAACTAGTAGAAAGTTGAAAATCTTGTCTAATTCATACCTAATCAAGGCTTGTTAAGAGTATTAAGCGCATATGAACATGCTTACAAGTATTAGTGATAGTTATCTCTTATAAATGCATCATGATTCTCTCCTCCTATATAAACCCGTTAGACAAGGTGTGAATTTTAATACAATATATACAAACGTCCACACTTAACGAGAGGATTATTAAACTTAGACAAAGGAATCTAAACATCAACGACAAGATGAAACAAATTCATGGTGAATGTAAATTTGAGAACTGGGTCAATCAATATTGATCCAACAATGAACAAGTTTAGAGGATTATGTGCTTTTGCTTGATTGTAGTAATGGAGCAAATGAAATGTATATCCAAATAAGGTATGTTGATTTGAGTAGCAATCAAGTTATCTATGTGAATTGCTTTCTCTTTTAAATTAACCAGCAGTTTTTAGCAGCTTGTATTAGTTGATGTTTCAATCAACTTGTCTGGAAAGTGCTTTTTGATGATTGATAACAGACCCATGTGGAACTTGCAAAATTTCTGTCAGTGCTTGCGCCAGGGGATTGTAGAATGATATGGTTGCACAGTTTCACAGACAGCTTCTAGTTCTCTGGCTAAATTGGGTATATTCCAAATTTCCCATTCTAAATTTGTTATCGGCTTGGTGATGGGCTTTTACCTCAGCAATGGAGGCCCAAAAGATTGCTCCCCTCTCTCCTTCACCGACCTTGTTGCTTGCTCCTCAATATACTTGCCCTCCAAGAAAGGTACCCTTTACAAGTTCACTTCGACTCCGTAAACGAAATAGACCGCTGACAAGTACCGGTCAAATTTGTAAGTTATCTTTTTCATTTCTGCTTCATTTCTTCTCGCACTGATCAAGGTTCTTATGGTTATGAGAATGTTTCATTTTTTGAAGTCTTTAATGATTTGTTGTGACTGAGATTGTTGTTTTAAAATATTGATGACTGTTAAGATATATAAGGATTTGGTTTCTGGGTTAGCAAGGTTTTTGATGTATGGATGTCTCTCTACACTGGTTTTCACTTTGGTTTTGTTGGGATATTTTATCATACGGGTGGTATGCAGTATAGGTTCCTTCACATCAGTGGTTAGGTGTAATTTGAGTTGATTGATGTGACAAGGTACAGAGATGATATTATTGAATATGAATTCGTATTTAATTCTTGATTCATGATTCCCATTTGTTGGGTTGGCTGCAAAGCTATAAGTTGAGACTTCTATTTGACCTGGCATTTGGTGTTTGTCACATTGCATATATAAATGCTTCAATGCCTGCTTATTGGTGGCATCCATGGGATGAATACAAGTCAGACCCTCCTTTGTTTTTTTGCTAATTAATTGGAATATTATGATTTTGTTAGGCACTACGACACACAAATCATCCATTTATTGAAAACACAGTTTTCAAAAAATGGTCTTTGCATAAAATCTCTTGCAGTGTTCTTACTTCTTAAGTTGTTCTTAGCATTTTAAACTCGCGGGCTGTTTATTTATGGATCAAGAGCAGTGTATGAATGATGGAAGCAGGCTATTGCATGATTAATACAAGTGTTATATGTGAAATAATAGAACTAGGGTCATTGCATGATCCATTTTGAAATAGGAATGAGGAACCAAAGTGAAGAAGAGAAGTGTGTAACCATGAGAGATTGTGTTTTAATTGAAATTTTACTTGTCTTGATCGCCGTCTTATGAGTTATATGCATCAAGGACTTCCAAAATTCTTCCTGCTTACGACTTTGCAATATCTGGATGTTTAGAATCTATGGTGCTTCTTTTTAAGTATTGCTGCTGTTTACTGTGTCCATGCTTTTGTTTGAAGTGAATGGATGATTATTGAGGGAACCTATTAAAATTATTATTGTGTTGGCAAGAATATACAGTTTGTCTCATATTAACAGGTAGCAAAGATGGAACCGCAAAATGCTCAACAAGAGAAACAAGCATCACCTGTTGCCCCAAACTCTGCTGTCGCTGCCATGGCTTCATGTCGAAAGAAGAAGAATGATGATGCCACTTTCCTGGAGGATCTGAAGGATCACATTGATGAGTTCATCCACGCATCAATGGACGAACACAAAACTTGTTTCAAGAAGACCATCCAAAAGGTTAGTCACATCGCCTGCCCATGTAAATTTACTTCTTTGCTGTCTAATCTATGTGCATCTATTTCTCACCTGATGGTTTGGGTTGATTTTCAGATGTTCGGAATGTCCAAAGTTGTTGCAGAAAGGAATGCAGCTGACACCAAGGGAGTTGAAACCTCGCTTCCGCTTCAAACCACAGTGTCAGACTAGAATACCATCCCTCTATCTTTAGCTTGATATCTAGTTTCAGAACCACAGGAATGTATTTCAATGAGTGTTGTTTAGTCAGTGTAAATGCTGAAGTTTGCATTAATAAGGGTAACTTCTTTGAATTGGATATCCCAGGAAAGAACTTAGCTTGTGATGTATGTATAGTTATGTAAAACTATACCATGAGGTATGTGGGAACAATTTAAGAATATCTTGTTGAATTTCCTGCGATAATTCATATAAAACTAAGTCTGGATAAACATTACTTTGGTAACCTACAAGAAATTTGAAGGTCTTTGGGATTTATGGTAAAGGTGCAAATTGTGCAACAGTGGTTGGGTCTCATCTGTGCTTCATTTCAAACCTAATTCTTAAAAGGGCTGCTTGGCTTGGACTTAAAAAGGTGATCTTAAAAATAATTTATATAAATAATTGATTAAAATTTTTAAAATTTAATTTAAAATTAATTTATTATTTGTTTAGAAACGATTTTGTTTCAAAAATTGATTCAAAAATTTGTACTTTAAGCCGAATTTGTGGGCATTGGCCCAAATAGTTTAAGCTTGCAAGCCTCATAGAGAGCCAGATGGACTGGGTTTGAAAGAAAAGCCGGGGTCCGAATTTTCGGATTGTTCTACACCTCTGATAATCCAGAAATGAAAAAACCCACCCGAGTTTGTCTGACCCGCATGTAGCCCGACGTGTCAAGGAACCGGGACTGGTAGTGTGTAGAAAATCTCCGATTTTTTCACTTTATTTCGTCATAGAACTCTCGAATTTGAGACCCAAAAAAGCCTGAGAAATAATGGCTCTCTCTCTCGGGAGTTCTCCCTCATGCATACTGGTGAGAGTCTATTGTTCTTCAGTAATTATTTCCATGCTTTTCAAATTCTTTGTTATTTTATTCGACAAATTTATTTTCTTTTGGGCAGTTTAAAATAAAGAATCCAGGACAAAACGAATTTCCATCATCTTCTTCATCATCCTTTCTTAAACGCTGCAGCCACGGTAGTAGTTCAAGATTGTGGAATTATGACTACACAAACAAAAATGGAGTGAAAGCTTGTTTCAGTCCCATTGACGAACCCATCCTCAAAGAAGCTCTTAAGGTACTGTTGTTGATCCGATTATATTTGAGTAGTTCAAACTCACATGGAATATTCGCCCAGAATTGTTTCTCTGTGGCCAAAATATGTTTTCTCTAATTTTTTGTATGGAAATGCTGCCTTGGTAACATGTGTTTTCTTTCATGTTTCTTTTTCTTTTTTTTGGGGGGTGGGGGAATTTAGATGTCTCTAGTCTTGCTTTGAGAATAAGAACACCTCATTTGTCCAGAAATTGTGTGCATTATGATAGTGTGGTTATCTTGGTTGCGGTTTGGTTCTTTGCCATTCTATCAGTTTTGTCTACAGAAATAAGTAAACTATTCTGAGGATATATTAGGTACTGCCGGGCTGTACTTAATTTTTAAATTGCAACAAGAGTTTGGTAAACACCAACTTCCATAATGGAGTAGGGACTACCTATTTTTGCTCTTATATTTGATGTCAAGTAACTCTACCTTAGAGTAAGTTTCAAAGCCAAAACACAAGTTTAATTGGTTAGTCTATTGTTGTTTTAAGAGAAGAATTCAAATAATCTATGCTTTGACTAGTGACTCATGAGAGAATAAATGAGTTAATTTTCCTATGCTGCGTTTTATATTCTTTCTTTTTCTGCATATTTGCTGCCTGCTGGAGTATTATAGATCCACTCGGTTCAAATATTCCGGCATCTATTATCACGTTTGCTTCATGAGATTGTGACAACTTACTTGATATGCCAGATTCAGTATTTTATGGTGGAAGTTAATTTTTATACTGAACACTGCTCCGGTGATCAGATAACACAATCATAGATGTTCATTGCACACCTGCATTCTTTAAAACACACTGATGTCTAGGTAATGTTTTAGCTGACCTTTGACAAGGGAATTTTTCTCAAACTCAAAATGGAGAATGTCTGTAATATTTATTAGCTTTGCGATTTTGCTGGTTCTACCATTCTTGGTTACAGTCATGTATTAGAAAATAGTCTGAATTTGAACTCTTCTTGCTCTCCATTTCAGGGATTGTTTGGCTTTGAGTATTTATTTTCTTTTTCGATTCTGTTTGCTAAGTTAGCATGACATTTGATATTGCCTTTCTTTTGGTGAGCTTTCTTTCCCCTTTAGGGCTGATCAGTCATCTTGTTCATGTCATGTCATCTTATTTGGAAGAATTGTTCCACTCATTACAGTCCTTGTAGAGCCTTGGTTTGGGCTGCATTGTGCCCTTAACAGTGGGCAGCATGTGAATTATTTTATGGGAAAAAAGGGAAAAAATTTCTCACCCTCACATTGTTATGGGATTATGGAGTATAGGCTGACATACAACTGTGTTAAAAACAAAAAGGCATACGTGTTTTCTCTTGTTCATTTTAATTTTCTCTTCATTATTTCATCAACATGGCTCCTAATCAGCAATTCACAGTTGTTTATTGGAAAAATCGCCAAAACCATTTGCATAACAACATTTTGTGAGTTTCACCTTAGAAAACTGTCTTCTTTTTTTTTTTTGTTTTTTTCTTTTTGCTCTGTTATTAGCTAGCTTCCATTTCACTGCTTTCAGGTTTTGCCATGTCATCTAGAACCCGGTGAAATTTATACTTTGACATGTTTTCTTGTGATTGCCATTTCTCCAGGAGCCAGTTGCCTTTGTGGGTGGTATGTTTGCCGGTCTTCTAAGGCTTGATTTGAATGATGATCCATTGAAAGAATGGGTTGCAAGAACTGCGGAGGCAGCCGGAATTACCGAACAAGAAATTGACGGTGATGGGTCAAAACCTGAAGAAGAAGAAGTCCCAGAACAAATTGAGATTGAATGATAGAGAATCTTGTTCCTCACTGTATCATATACTCTGCATGGCAGTTACTGCATATTATACAATAAAATCTTAGATAAACAATAGATTTTGTCATTGTTTCATTTATTTTTATTTATTTCTGTGAGATGGGTGAAAAATTCACACATGAAGTTTACTCAGCAAAATAAAATATCAGGAAGATTTATTTTTTATTTGACATTTAAAAAATAATAATCAGAGTGGAAGCTTAAAACCTTAAACCGCACGAATAAATGGATGGGTTAAAAGGCAAACGAAAATCAGATAAAGGTGAAGGGAAAAAAGGAAGAATGGCTTTTGAAGTGGAATTAGAGGGAAAAAAACAGAGAGAAAAATGGTTAAATTGGGATCGTAGGGAGGGAAAAAGAGATTACAGATAGTTAGCGAGAAATCAGAATCAGAATGCAGTGGAAACAATATTATTGTGGGGAATTCAACAGCCAACACTTTCGAAACCCAACGCATTCGTCGCTCAATCGTATCTCAACCTACGGATTGACGCTTGTTGCCATTCCCTTTCCAGTCTCCAGTCTCCTTCTTCTGTGGTAATTATACTCGTATTTTTTACGGATTTTGATTTCCACTGACGCACAGTTAATTTTTTTTTTTTCGGTTGTTTGATTGATTGTGATGTGGTTGCACAGGTCAAGCCTGGATTGACTGGATCAGTGGCGTGGGATAGTGGGGTTGTGTTGGGAAGTTTTTGGAGCATGCTGTGGATTCTAGAATGCTTTCTCTTCGAGGGTAAAAGATTGTGGAGTTGGGTAATCTCTCTTACTTGACAGCCCAGGTTTTGAATAATTGTGGCTTTTAAGATTTATGGTAGCATTTGATAAATTGTTTTTTAGAACAAAACCAGTAGAAAACATTGTTCAGTCATTGGAAGAACTTCTGAAAGGATAAAACAAAAAGTTTGCAAACAATATTTTTTAGTGGAGTTCAAGTTTAAAAATGTGATTTTGAAAAATGGATTTGGTGCTTTTTAATCTTATTTCTAGAAAACAGTCTATGGGGGATTCAACATAAATTAGGTTTTGAAATTGACAACATACTCGTCCTTAATTCTTTTTGCTTCTAGGTTTAATTATTTATTCTTATTTTTTGGCTGCATTGCAGCTCTTTTGGGTACTCAAGTTTATCCTAACCGATTTGCCTAATATACTGAGGCTCTTGAAAAAGAATATTGAAAACAACCTAAGACCTGGAGATTTGCGGGGCTCTTCCATATTGAAGAAGCTCACATGGGGAGATGCTCCTGATTAGGAATTGATAGAACCTTTACCAGATTATGGTAATGATTGGGATTTTTTTCTTACAAGCAACTTACAATATCTCATATTCCTCCTATTGAAGCCCGAAATAGCAGCACACTATGGACTACTTCTAACCGGAAGAACACTGAAAGGATCTCTATTTGGCAAATGGAAACGAAAATCTGACCTTACTTCACTAGTAGACAGGTATTTAAAGAAGGTAAGAAATTACAAAAATTTCCTCTCGGATTTGTGCTTACTTCAACAATTGTTATTTTCCTTTTACTTTCCATGATGCAATTTACCTTCTATATTAGTTCATGAGTCAAATAGATTTTATGGCCTCCAATGGAGTAGGTTTGCTACAGGTATAGCATTACCAAGTTGTTATTGGCAACACAATGCTTTACTTATTTGAAGCAATACTCCTATATATGTTTCAATATTACAACATTAAGCACCTCTTTGATCTTTACCCTGCTTTTTCAAAGAGTTTCTGCGTTACAGCCTTGCATCTGTACAATTTCTGCTAGTATTCGGATCTAGAACCAATGATAATGCTAGTTAATAGAAATTACATCCAAAACATCCTCCTGACATGACTAGAAATTTAAGCTCGAACACTTGAAGCCCTGCTATCAAAATTTAGCCCTATGTAAAGCCATTATAGAAGTTAACTTGAATATCATACACCATAAAACGGCAAATGCATATATAGTAGCTTGCATCATAGTTGGTAGACCCTGTCTTTTCACTTTCAAATTGTTGGGGAAGACAAGTTTTGTTTGACTTCAGTGTATTTTTATGTAGGAATCATAGTAGACGAGTTTATTACTCATAATCTTCTGTTCGAAGATATCAACAAAGCTTTTTATCTCATGAAAGAAGGGAAGTGTTTGCCCTGTGTTATTTGCATTCCAAAGTAAATACTTTTGGGTTATAAAATCAAGAAAGAAACAACAAACTTTGCAGCCAGAGTTGAAGAATGTACCAACGTTCAGCCACCACTTGTGAAGAATCATGAGAAGTATGTAGTTTTCTTTATATTGTATTGGCTAAAGCCCTTGACTCTAAAACATTTTGTGGTTTCCAAGTCAACAAAGATCCGTATTTGTTTGATCAATAACTGCCAATTTCTTAATTCTTATCAAAAAGAGGACTTAATTATAATAAATTTAATCTTCAAAGACTTATTTGTAATTAAGTAAACTATATGGGACTTTTCTGTAGCGTTTCTTTCAAGTTCTGAGCTCCTAATTAGTTCTTCAAAAATCACATGCTATCACATGGTTAATTACGCCATCAAAGCTCTTGATTATCTGGTGAAAGCATGATTTGTACTTTCAAATAAATCACTGCTCCATGATGCATTTAACAAGTGCTTCCTGTGTACTGCTAAGCTGACCTACTTCCAAATGTTTAGGTTTTGTGTATGCATTTATTAGGTGGAGGAGGTGAGAATTTCTCAAGCCCAAAAGGCACTTCCGGATGACGAAGCACTTTATAAAAAACAAAAGTCGGACAAGCAACTCAAACTTCTTTTTCTATAAATGCCATCTGTATTTTATTATCAAACCTTTCATGATATATACATAGAAAGTTTTGGGATGAAGTTTGCTTAAACTAGAAGAGAACGCAGAAGCAGAAAATAAGAATACAAGTTGGTAATGGCAGAATATCAGAAAATTCATCCTGTGGCGGGTGTCGAAGCTGCAACATCAACTTCTGCTAAAAGCGGCAGTTCACTGCAGCAACAGCAGAATCTTCCACGAGGGTTGGAAAGAACCGTTCCAGAGATGCATTCAAACCCGCCAAAGAAAAGCAGAAGCTGTTTTTGTAAATGCTTTTGTTGGTCAATAAGCATCCTCGCGCTTCTCTTGATTATCCTCGCAGCCATTGTCGGAATTCTCTACCTTGCTTTCCAGCCAAAACTGCCAAAATACTCAGTTGACAGCTTGAGAATAAGCGATTTGAGGCTCAACTATGACTTGTCAGTGTATGCAAAATTCGACGTCCGGATCACAGCCGACAATCCCAACAAGAAAATCGGAATTTACTATGACAAAGGAGGAAAACTCAGCGTCTGGTATTCCAACACGAAGCTCTGTGAAGGGTTCTTGCCAAAATTCTACCAGGGTCATCAGAACATAACCAAACTGGACGTGGCGTTAACCGGGCACACGCAATATGGAAGCACTTTGATGAAAGCAATTCAAGAAGAGCAACAAACAGGGAGAATTCCATTGGATCTCGAGGTAGATGCTCCTGTGGCAATCAAACTAGGGAAGTTGAAGCTGAAAAAAGTGAGGATATTGGGTCAATGCTTGCTGGTTGTGGATAGTTTATCTGCTAATAACAAGATCAGCATCAAAGCTAGCAATTGCAGCTTTAAATTGAAGCTCTAAATTATTATCATTGCATCATTTTTACCTTTTTTATTCTTTGTTTTGGTTTCTTTTATTTACCTCCATTTTCAGAGCATTACACAATAATATAATATGTGTGAACATCGTATTTTCAAGACCCGCCCATAAATTTGGAAAATTCCCTAGGCTTGACGAGAGTCTGTTAAGTATCCCCAACAGTTGGAGAAACTCTCGAGTACACCAGTGGATTCCGAAATCTTCTAGACTGATGTAGTTGAGTTCTCTGGAAATGCATTCTTCGTTTACATTCTCTGACTTCTCTCGATTGAGCGAGCGAAGTAACATCATTTACTTCAACAATTTAACAAAGAAAGTTGTCTAATTGACGCACGGGTGAGTTGTGCTAAGATCTAAACCTGTAACAGTATGCTCTATGAAGTGAACGGTACTACCAAATCAAATATCATAAATATATCAAATATTTGCAAAATTCAACAGAAGCAGTTTGTAATTCAAGTACTGTGTGGATTTCAATTTGTTAAACAGGGCAGAAAGAAAGCAAACCACAAGAGACTTTGTAGTATCCTATCCATAACTATCAATCCTTTGTATGTACAAGATAGTATCCTATCCATCGGAGTCATTCTTCCTCAAAAATGAATTCAGAAACACACCTTTGATATTAGCAAAGAAAAGGCCATAAACTATTCTTGGAGACATCCCAGTCTCTGAAGTTGCTTTATCAGAGGACCTGAATATAATGATCATTCTGAGTAAAAGACTTGTCCTTTGGTACCTGCTTCGGTGATTGGGAGACCGATCTTGCATTTTCAAGAACAATCAAGAAGACCCTTAGCTCCAATTTTTTTTTTTTTCCTGTTAGACCAAGAATTGGAATTCATCAAGCAGAACTTGAGTTTGAGTACACGTATGCATCAAAAGAAAGCCTAAACTTGCACATAATCTTTCTCTAAATAGTGCCTTTCATGTCTTTCTTTGATTCTATCATTCTCCCTATTTAGTGTATCCTAAATTTGGAGTGATGTTCAGGATACGTTAGTCACAATATTGCTCCAAAGAAACCAAATTGGGACTTGCTAAGCTATCTCATTCTTGATACAATTCACATGCATATGCAGACACTTGTACACACAAATGCATACATCAGGAACTTCTATACATAAATCTTTACATGTAAATTTGTTCTTATTTTACATCCCCATTGCATATGGTGGTGGACAGGAATGGAATACATTGCATTCTTCCTTCCTGTCATTGGTTGGTAATTTCATTTAGGAAAATCCAGAGAAGTTAATTTTTCTTCTTATACCTTTCTTAAATTGGAATCTCTTGTTGCTCATATGGGAACCAGTAAGTGGGTTTTATGGGGAGGATATAAAATTCCAAGTAAGCAGTCTCAAGGGGATTTGAACCTCTTAACTTGGATAACATTTTTTGTTTCCTTGGATATAATATTGGACTCCCAACGTCTCCCCGCTCCTCCCAACAACTGAGTGTGGCTACAGAGAAGGCATCTCTAGCGAGGCATGGACACTCCTTGTCTGTACCCAGCTGGGGAAGTTGCCGTCTGCCATCTCTAGATTCTAGTTCCCTTGATCAATTTGGGCTTAAAGTCTTTAGTCGGACATTCCTTTGGTAATATATATTAAATTGTATTATTTTAAATAAATTAAATACAAATTTATATTATATTGAACACAATACGTATTAAATTATTTTATTTTATTATATTAATATATTATATTATATAATTTATGAAATATTATATATATTCAAAGATAGACTAAATGAAGCATTAAACAAATAGTAAAAAAAAAATCCAGTCCAATCCGGTCTTCCAAACGGGCCCTTAATGTTTGACGACAATGGTATAAGACCAGATATCTAGTACCCAGCTGGGTAATACCGGACTCTAAAACCAGTCCCCGCTTCCCCCAACTTAACTTGGTGTTGATTTGGAGAGGCGTCTCTAGCCAGGCATGGATACCCCTTGTCTGTATCCAGCTTGGGAAGTTGACATCTGCCATCTCTGGATTCTCTACATTGAAACTCGTCGGGTCTTGTGAGGCATAAGCTTCACAGTAGTACTCTCATATCCTCCCTTGACCCTCGTTTTAAAAGATACTTCAGTTTCTGTGATTTAATTAATGTTATTTTCTTGGGTGACAAATGATTTCTTTGTTCTGGTGCCCACGTTTATGTGTGCTGTAATTGTAAATAGTGTGATCATGGGTGAGAAGCTACACTATAAAAGTCGGTTAATTGATAGTTCTTGTTAAAAAAAATTTGACCCGAGTTCGAATTATGATTTTCACAGAGCAACAAGAAGAAGAAAAGCTGATGGCTGAAGATGAAAATGTAAATGCCATGGAAGATTAGAGCTAGACCATAGCAAACACCCCTTGAAGAAAGGTTATGCTCATCAATAAATGATCGAGAACCGCAGCTTGCTGGCCCCAACCAGGGCCAACAAAAGCAAAAGAACTCTTTTAAGTTCTGAAACTCGCCTGTTTTCATTTAGGAGAGACGCAATGTTTCCAGTTTCAATGAAATATGTATGTTTTTAATAAGTAAATTAGATCATGACCTGCAGCACAAGCGATACATAAACAGTCATTTTGTCCAGATTCTGAGATTAGATTGTTGGATACAACATTAGGATTTCAAATGCAAGTTTACTTGAAGTTCACAAAAATAAAACAATAGCATATTGCCAAGTCTCCATCCTTGCGAATAGTAATTGGATGACTGTTTTATCATTTTAAGCATGTTAATTATTACAAAATACTCTTGAAAGAGTAAATATGTTATCAATTATGGGTGCTAAATAGGTTTAACTATCAAGATCTTTCGAGATAGCACAAAAAGATGTGCCTATCATTGCCGAGAAATTTAATTTATATTTATATGTAAATTTGCATCAAACAAAAGTCAGCATATTTTCTGGGCTTATTTCAGTGAAAAGGAGAAGAAGACAGTACACATTTTTACTGAATCAGCAAAGAAAACCATCCGTTTGCTAGAAATTGACAATTTACAGACATTTGAGAACCTTGTACTAGATTCTTATCACAGGATCAGACCTTACTTTCATTGAAAAAGAAAAGGAAATTGGAGAAGTAAGAGAGAAGAAAATGAGAAAAAAAAAAAAGACAGCTGAACATGATGAAAATTCGATTCACACGACAGAAGAATAATCCACCTGGTTTTGATTTCTGACTGCCCATGATGTGCTTTGAGCTTGGCCATTGTATATCTGTAATGTAAAATTTATCGTTCATACAATGTGGCCTATCTTCTTTCGCCCTTGAGTTGGTTGGAGCCGGTTTGCTCCCTACTCATGTTTTCCTCATTCCAGGAAGGGTGTACCAGAGGAAGCTGATATTCGTCAGGTTTTAATGCCAGCGCAAAATCAGGCAAAGTTGGCGCTGTCTCCATGATTCTGCAGTCAATATCACCAATATCCCAGAAAACCGTTCATTATCAGCCTTCATTGCCGTGACAGAAAAAAGTTGCATATACACATAATATTTACTTGTTTTCTGCTAAAAGGAAACTTACTTTTCATGAGAGTATAGATCACGATTTATCCGCACCTTACTTGAAGTATCTTTTGGAATTTTCTCAGAGAGATACTTCATAGTTCCCCAAAGCGGTGGATTTCTGTCCAACATCAAGAATTGAATTACTATAGGTCCACCGCATCGACATTTTCTACTGGAATTGTATATAATACAGAAGGAATCCTGTAAACTTATAAATCATGAATAAACATACATACAATTCTTTATTGCTTTAAATATTTTTAACTAACAGGTTACTACTGTACCAATTTTGTGTCCTAAAAACTTGTAAGAAATTAAGGATCCGGTTATAGCATTTCAACTCTAACACTCTCCCTAGAGTGCAGGCAAATCCAATCATGAGCTTATCACCCAACAGACAAGGCCACATTCAATAATAAACTTGTCACTTGACCCGAAGACAAGCTGACCTTGCCATGTAGAAAATTTTTTGTTAACAGAAGCGGAGGATCCTCGGATTTGCGCTCAATACCTTTTGACCCAATATGTTTATCACATTAAATGACCATCAATCCTAAAATCTTAAGCTAATAAAACGGAACTTTGCACTAAAATTTAAGCTCGGACTACAAATGTGCTCCCACTTGACAATAACAGTATAGTTTTGTTCACACAATGAACCTAGAAAAGAGCAACAGAGGACGTAAAATATGTCTCTTAAGTTCCAAATCAGTTGCCTCAGACTAGACCCCTCAGGGGTAAGCACCTATTTCCCGCATTTTACAAGCGTAAGTCACATAAGACTCCTTATCATCTGAATAAGAAGATTACTCGTCATCCTACCTTATATATCGCAGATACTTGCTAACTTACTGTACTTAAGGGGCACAGCTTGTGGAAAATGACTGAGTTGATTTGAAAGAAAAATTGACAAGCATATGTCTGTTGTCTAATGCTGCTACTGTTTATCTACAAAAAGGAGAGACATACTACAGAATAGTGCTTGCAATTAAATACTTAAGATAATCAGTTTCTTATCTCTTAAACTTAAACTATCAAAAAAAAAAAAAAGAATAATGTCTTTGGTAGAATACCTTGATAAAGGAAGGGCAGCGTTAAATGCCTCACATGCCTTCTTACTTTCTTTGAAATACTCATCTGCAGCTTGCAGAGCGGCTACGGCCATCCCATGGAATTTCTCTGTGTTTCCCTCGTCAAGGATCAAACCATGGTAATAATATGCTGCAGCCTGAAGAGGGGAAAAAAGGGGAGAAGATAACAATACCAAAATGGAAAAACAAAAAAAAAAAAAAGACTTAGTTGGACCAGTGCAAAAAAGGATTTCAAGATTCATATGGTATGAGATATTGTAGCAGAAGAAACCAAGTTGGGTCCACCAATAATGTGAAGTATTAAGTAGCTGAGAAGTTCAGGTCAAATCCACCAAAACAAGCAGATTACAATTAATACGTAGTCAAATTGGTAGAAATCAAAATTGGCTACACCACCACTTCAAAAATATGATAGCAGACAGCAATTTGATAATCTACCAACATACTAACAATACAGATCCTAGTAAATCCATTGATTGCTTTCCTCGTTGCATGAAAAATCTTAAAATCTCCAAAATCTTTCTTTGACCACCTTGGTTTTATGTACCAATAACTGCCAATTGAATCTCCATAACCTAAAAACAAACCAGATAAAGACATTTGTGCAATTAAAATTTCTCACCCCCTCCAGGTTCACTTCACTTCAGTTATGATCAAGTATCATCGAGACTGGATAGTGGCCTCCTCTTATAATTGGTTGCATTTTTGCTCCATCAGTCTTTCATTTTTCTTATCTTTTTACTTTTCTCCTTTTCTTGTCAGTTTCTATCACTTCTCATATTGTATCAATACTAGCCCTTAGTGTCCAGAATTAAATAGAAAGTAAACCATCACCAAGAATTTTTTCCAGTATCCTTTATTCCAATAAACCAACAATAAAAGGTGTTCATTTGAATGGTTCCTACCTCTCCTGAAAATTTAACTATCGATCTATTCAATACTTTTTATTTTATTGGTTCTTTGATGGAATATCCCTGAAGTAATCATGTAAACTATAAAACAAATATCAGACAATGCACAGAGAATTTTGGCCAAGAAAGACAGTTATATAAAATCAAAATAATCTAGCACCAATACTGGTTATATAAGTTGAAATCAACTGACGTTCTCAGTTGTTTCCTCAAATGAAAACTCAAGCATTTTCTTATGGCATCATTAAATTTAATAATCTGGCAAAAACTGCAGTATATCTGCAATGATATTTAAGTTGTACTCCATATTGCAGTCCTAGATATTAATTATGCAAAAAATCCATAAAAATCAGAATTGCAGTCCTCAAGTAAAGTCACCAATCTTATTTGCAATTACCTATCAACTATCAAATACACCTGAACAAAGATAGGTGACTAAATTGACACATAGGAATGTTGCTCTGTTCCATTAAGTCCTAAAATCCAGGTCACAAACTTCCAAGCTACACACAGTTTCTCTACCGCAAATTATAGTTAACCATGGTCTTAATGCTGGCATTGCCTAAACCCTTCATTAGCTGCAAATTGTAAGTATTGGTCCGTTCACATCTCAGAAATAATAATCAAAGCATCCACGCAGCTATTTCTAAGAATATATCTAGTCATATTTAGTGGCATCAAAACGCATGACTAATGAACTAAAAAAAATCAGAAGATATTCCAGTAACAATAAGTGAGCACTGTGAACCATAGCAAGACAGAGAGTGATAGAAAGCAATCGTAAGATACCCTCGCTTCAACATATTTCCATTTCACAAAGAGCCGATGTTTTTCCCCCCAACCATTTGTTAATGGAAGATTCATGATGTTGTCTTGAGCCTGAGAAGCAAAAGCATAGCAAGGCAACATTTATTTTAGTTTCCCCACTTGATTGCAATTCAACATAGATAATATAATGACTGTGTGAGCATAAGTCATGGGAAAAATAGTGAACAATCCAGAACTCATATCTACTAGAGGAAATTATGTTGTTTGTACCAACAATAGATAACTTGGAAAACCACCTAAATTAGCCAATAATATTATGCCAAAGAAGAAGTAGAAAAGAAAAAGGAATATCCAAACACACAGCTAAGAAGATACAAATTTAGAGGTAAACAACAGTCGGTATATCAGACATAATCTTTGGCCAAGGAGTCTAATTTCAAGTGGAATCAAGAGAAACTTGTCTTCAGAGTAAAACTTATTACTAGAAATACCAACCCTCACAACTCAACCACAATTTTCAACTTATGGCCTATTTCTCAAGACCAAGATACCTCAATGAAATATCAATGAAAAAAAAAGGAATGACCTTTTCAACAAAACTTATGTTTTCTAAATAACTTGACAGCAAATCAAAAATCAGTGGGAGAAGAGAGAAATTTCTTGTTCATGGTGTTTTTCTATGTTTTCTCTCCTAACGAACTTGTACACCCCTCATTCAATGAATTGGCTATACGCACAAACTTATGGTCGAACATTCTTTTAACTTCTAGCTATTAAATTATACTAACTTGGGCATTCTAGATACTTGAATGAACCAATAAGAAGAAGATGATCCCATGAACCATCGTATAGTTACACAAGCTTTATACAGAAATGTAAAATAGTCAAAGAAAATGACGCAACAATTGGAGCATGAAAAGTTTGTCACTATATCCCAGAAGTTAAGAAATATCGTTAGTTGGTAAGGCCAAATAGAAATGAATGAATAGATGATGCATTTACCTGCTGCCAGTATTTGACCATCTCACAGGCAAGTCTTCGCTTCACAGCCAGAGTGGCTTTGGTACTATCAATTGCCATTCCAAGTTGAATATCGACACCCTATATCAGACAACAGAAGGGTATGAAACCACAGAGAGAGGAAGCAAAAATAAACTGGAAGCATGAAAAAGGTGCTTTATGTCTGTTTAAATTCTAATTCATAGTCTTTTATACAAGAAACGAGCTGGTACACCACTTTACTTCTAAATTAATTAGAGGAAAAAGAAATTCTCTTCTTTTAGTGGATGAATAGGAAAAATTAAAAATTATTATTCCAAAGAGATGGATCACAAACTAGGAGTCGAATACATGTTAAATATGACACTAAAAAGATATAGAAAATGGAATCTACTTCAGGTAATTATTGGAAATAAAGTAATCAAATGAACAGTGGTAGACTACTTGCAATTATTTCTCAAGTAAACAGGTAAAAAATTAATTTAAAACTATTTAAAAAGAATCAGCACAGACCATACAATAACCACACATGTAAGCACAAAAGTTCATAAAGGGAACCTTTAAATCACAATCACTAATAGTAAACGATAAATAATATTCTCTACATCATTCTTTACCATATATGAAGATTTTGGAGTTAACACCCAAGACAAGAATTTAGGATTTGAACTGTAATAACTACCATATATTTTGTACTTGCATTTTTTTTAGAGCCCATGTAAGTTATACATCAAAAGGAACATTAAAATATTCGCATTGACTCTTTAATAGGATTTCATGAAGTGATGAAAGAGAAGAATGTACCTTTCGGCTATTTGACATATTCTGAGGAGAGAAAGGAAGAAATCATGATATGCTAATTTGATTATTACAGGATAACATGAAGAGTATAATACATATTGCATTACATGTTGCAACACTTCATGAACTAAATCCATCTAAAGAGCAAGCTAGTACCTGCCCCAATGCTTGCAGGCAAAGTGAGCGGAGAACTCCTTCTGCTAGGTCTACAGGTAAGTCTCTCCTAGAATCAAATAGGAAATTAATAAAGAAGGAAAACTGCTAGGTCTACAGGTAAGTCTCTCCTAGAATCAAATAGGAAACTAATAAAGAAGGAAAACTGCATGAAGCATGAAGAATCTAAGAACAGATGACTACTTTCATTTCAAATTGTTAATGTTTAGAAACCTGATTTCAGAAGGCAGGTGTGGCAGAACATGTCGAACTGCACAATCCAAGTATCCAGCTGCCTTCAAAAAAATATCAACAGATGCTCGCCTGCTCTCTGCCGCATGCAAAAGAAGATAACATCTTTTCAGGACTGTGGAAATAACAATACTTATACAACATTCGAAAGGTAAGAAAAGGAAAATGAAAGCAACCTAAATATTTAAGTAACCTCATTGCAACTTACATAAGTAGCTCACCCATCAAGAAATAGCTTGAATTAATCATCTAGTGGACGAAAGGATTATTACTATAGAAGAAACAGAAAATGCCTTTCAACTTCAGTAATCCCTAATTTAGTATAGATCACATCAGACCAAGCCAGAACAATTCTGCCAAACTCTTCAACAATTTAGACACCATGCAGAACCAAAGATATCTCTGCAAACTTCACTTTATTTTATCACAAGCTCCAAACGCAAGCTTCAAGTATTCAAAAGACGACTAAAAGAATTTCAGGCGTATGGGTAGTGTCATGGTTTACTAAGACTAAAAACTTCAAAATCATAGTCTTCCTAACCAGTTTGCAAGCATTCAAATCCATAAAATCAAACAACTCGGTGATGGTAAGGTCTTGAAAACTCCTTGCAAAATAAAAAAAGTCAGATGAATTGAGGCAGCAGGACTTTGTCAGTGCCCTATTGGTGGAATTTAAATCGTACACATCTGACTCAGTCCACTAAAGTGCAAAATGTTGGAAGGAGCAAGCAAGTTTCAATTTGACAAATACAATGTTCATTGATATTTGTGCAATTACAGATATTTTACCTCAACATCCTAGGTTCGAAAATAACTTAACAAAGAAATCATTTTTAAACATGTTGCATTCTCAATTTTACAAATAGCCTTTACCTTTTTATAAATCTAGGGACCCAAATCCATAAAGGATATTCCAATTGCTAAAAGATGAAACAAAATAGTATTCTTAGAAGTGATAATTTGGGTACGTTTGCTAATAAAATTTAAAGAAAAAATCTCAACAAAAATTTAGGTACTTCTGATAAAACAGAAAGTTTAACTCAAAAATTTAGAACCAAATTGTTGATATCAAGATTGTAAGTGTCAAACTCAGATTTCAAAATTTTAAGATATAATAACCAGTTCCAAATGCTAACTAATAATTAGGTTAATTTAGAATCTCACAAAGGAAAAGACCATTGCAATGATTTGGTTATTATGATGATGATGGATTAAAAAAAGAACAGGAGCGGCATCAAATTTGCAATGAATACTCACCTTCTGATACTTTTGGTTGATAGCCATCAGCAGATGTTCTCGGAAGAAGTAATAGATTGGCTTGTGATAATGCTAGCATTGCCATCAAATGCAAGACTGACAATACCTCATACCAGGCATTGGAAATGGCTGTTTCCTGCAAGTTAAATAATTCATATAAAATCCAGCAATCTTACAAGCCAAGGAACAGAATCCCAAAAGAAGAGTAAAATAAAGATATGCATCCCAAACTCGCACCTCAGCTTCATCCTCCTGATTAATCCAGGCAAACTGTACTTTGTGTTGTAGATGATTTCCTGGCAAACACAGATGATCAAAACCATTAGAATTTGCCTACCATCAGACACTCTAACAAAAAGGCACAAAATGCACTGTATACCCTCATTTACTAATCCCAAAAGTACAGGCAAGTAATCTTCTAGAGCCTGATGAAGATCAGCCAATGTTGAACCTCCTGCAGAAAATAATTCCACTTGATTAATCTATGATACTGCCTACTGAGTACTAATAAACATTATGCTCTCCTAGTACAAAATACAAACCATGTTGTGTAGCACTTTTTCTTCTTGTTCTTGTAACCGTTGGTCCTTCTTGGGCTGCCATGACAACTATACGAGTCTTCAAAGCAGATAAACGCTCCACCAAATTCTTCGACAAGCTGTCGCCAAGTGACTGAGAGAAATCAACAGGTTTAGGAATCCGTAAACCAGGTACATAAACAGAAACATCGCCAATGTTTCCAGGTCTCCTCCTATTTCCACCAGTATCCTTCGATGTTGACAACAGGCATCCCATATCCTTAAACTTATTATATCTACCAATTTAAGAAAACAAAATCAATCAGCAGAAATCCAACTAATTCACCAATGTACACAAATAGCAGGATCCATGTAATATATTCACATAAATATGAAAGAAAATGAAGTTCAAAGAATGTAGATGTATAAGTCACAAGGAAAGTGGACAAGTGGCAGAGGTGAAACCATAAAGAGAAGCAATTAATATCCAACCAACAAAAAGCAATACTAGTAGGTTACTCACGAGTAGCATCCAAATCACTCTCACTGGAACTCTCCAAAAGATTTTGAAAATGATAACTTTTCATTTAACAATTTCAAAAATAAATTAAAACATTTCTATCTATTTCTTATATGTTAAATAAAATAAATTAAAAGAAAAAAGTGAACCATTCTCATAACACATGTCGAAAAAAATGCACAAGACGTGTTTTCTCACCTTGTGCCTTATCAGAAGGTTGAATGATGGACCAAAGTTGTAGTTTCTGCACATAAAAAGGGAAAAAAAATTAGAGAAATTTAAAAAAATTAAAAAAAAAATACATCACAAGTAAAGCATGACAATTTACTTTCTTTTTCAATGAGAAAAATAAAACGGTAGCAATACACGTAGAGAACCTGTAAGCTTCACAGTCACACATGAAAATTTTGAAAAGAAAAATGTGGAAGTAAAGGAATTTGAATTCAACCCGGAATTGACAATCAAAAGTAAAAGCAGGTTTGAATCAAAGGGTCGGTGGCAAACAGATTAAACTCTCATAACTCTGATGATATAAATGCAAAGACTTCAATCAAATAAACATAATAAAAAGCCCAAATCGATGAGGATTGTGAGTAAAGAATCTCTGAGTAAGTATAAACCCACAAAGCAAAGCAACTCCGCATTAGCTAAAATTCAAGAAACTTCTTCAAAAATTCCATATTTTTAAATAACCCCAGAAACCTTCCTTCCAGAAACAAAGCAAAAATCTTCTCAGCCGAATTTGATCATACAACAAGTAAACAAAACAAAAACACAAGCCAAAAAAGCAGAATTCCCATCCGTTTTGCAAACGACGAAATGGGTATGATTCATAATTCTTACCTTCAAATACCATACATCAGTCTCATCGATTCTCTCCAAGTCAAACTAAACTCAACCCAATTCAACTCAACACAAACTGAAAGGGTATCGAATCAAATATTGAAAAACAAAAAAAGAGAAACCCTGAGAGAAATATGCAGTAAAAGGCAGAAACTGGAGCAGCAGAAGCCAAAAAAAAATGAAATTCAAAATTCTGGAAGAATAGAAACAACTCGGTGATTGGCTGATTAGAAATTTGGAAGAGGTGGATGGAGAGAGAAGAGAGCGTGGAATATAGTAGCATAAATAATATTCTATAAAATAAAAAAAGAAGTTAATGAAAATGATTAAGTACTGAACTGGGTACTGGTAGTAGTGGAGGTACTACTGTATTTATATTAACGTGAAATGAAAACAACTTTTGGTTGCGTCCTCTAATGGCGTTTTATTGGCGCCTAACTCCTCTTCTTAAACCTCCCATTACATTCTCCTTTTCTTCTAACTTTCACCCTTCTTTTACTGCCTGTAATAATTATTATTTAAAAAAATTTTAAGTGAAAAAGACTTATCATGATATCAAAATCATTCTTATCACACATTACTAATATATTCACTTAATAAATTATTATCGTATAAATATTATCTTAAAGTTCATTAATTATGATAGTGATTATTATATAAAAAAATATTAAACTATTA
>CP135557.1:596690-625511 GCA_032402905.1 Khaya senegalensis | reverse complement strand
CATGTAAAAATTTTAAAAAAAAAAAAAAAAAAAAAAGAAAAAGAAAATTTGTACCAGTTAATCTTATCCTGAGCTGTACTATAATCAGACCCACTACAAGTTCGGACAAAAACCATAAAGGCGTGTTCCAAGTGCTGATCTTTTCACACACCAACCAATACAGCTAACCGACACGTCATCGGGATAAACATCTCGGAATAATCCGATTGGTCAAATATTTGAATAATCTAACGGCATCAAGGAACTAAAAAGCTAAAAATTAATAATTAAATATTTAATTTATTAATTAAAACTCAATTTACTCCCTTAATCTCCTGCACACTATCAACAGGTTGACATGACGATATTCCCGGTCTCTACAGACAAATTTCTTTGATTGTGGGCCAAGCCCAACCAGGGCCATACCAGGTGCAAGCAGGAATCATTGAACTACTGTACGATGTTTTTTTTTATGATTTTTGCCGGATCCGTAGGTTTTTAATTTATTAATTTATTATCCGAATTAACAACGACCGAAAAATTGTAAGAAACGGAAAACTTGCATAATAGAAATACGATTTAGCAGAAAATCAAGTCGAGTTAAAATTTAACGGGACGGGCGGAGTACCTGCAGAAGCGATCGCGACGGAGGAGTAGGAGTGACACAGCGGATGAGGCTCTCAAGGTTTGAGAACTCGGTACTGCAGGACGGCAGCGACGGATACAGCGACGAACACATTGATGCTACTATTTTGTTGATTATACGACACCAAGACGAAGAAGATAAAGTGAATGGGTTTATAGAGAAATCTTCAAAGAGATAAGAGACCGACAATTTCGGACATTAGAATGTCAATCCTCCTCCTCATCATACTTCCATTTTCAACTCTAAAAGAAGGAACAAAAAAGGAAAAGCATTAAATTACGTCAAAACAAAAAGGGAAAGTCTAAACTGCACTTAGAATTTACTAAACATATTTGAACAAATCCAAAAACCATTAATAAATAATAATTTTATAATATAAAATAAAATAAACATAGAATGAACTGAAGAAAAGAAGACACCTTCCACTCACTTGGCATAACGCTCTGTGTCTGGTTTCTCTCTCTTGCTCGTGTATTAATTGCCCATTGGCATTGAATCCAAATTTTCTATTTATTCACAAAAACCCGCGGATTAAGACCTGTAAATTTATTTTTTAATTTTTAAAACGATTTTATTTTTATTTTTATTTCTTCAGTATTCAGTGAGATATATATATATATATATATACCGGGGGCGTTCGCTTCGCCGCGTGTTGTGGGGGTGGTGTTGATTGATGTTTCACTTTAGTTGTTTGTCTGTCTGTTTTGATTTTTTTTAGCGGATATTAACATTTAGATCCCTATTTTTTTTATGTTTTTATAAATATGGATCATATTTTTAATTTTGTATCAAATAAGTCTACCAACTTTAAACAAATACTGAGCGAAAAATTCCCAAAATAATTTTATTTTAACTATCTTTACGTTTGAGATCAACTCTAGATGATGTTTCGAGAGTACTCTGCTCTCAAAACAGAATTATGGACCTATTTTATAAAGCAAAATAAACTCTGTTAATATTTATGAAATGGTAAAATTTTAGGGAGTATGTAATTATGGTATTATTAAATTCAAGTAACACGTGTCTATTTTAATCTTTTACTACAGTGTCGAGTATTGATGTCTGTTCAGAGTTCCTTTTGCTATCATTTGTCTGCCATCAGGAGATAGAAAACCACGTGATTGTATTGCCCATATGCGGCTCCATGTTAAATAAGATGAAGCACAATTTCGCCCTTCAATCATGGGCAGAGACAATTGTTGGTTCTAATTTTGAATAAATACCAATATTGATAAGAGAAAAATTGCGAGTTTGTTATGTTTAACTTTTAATTTTTTATGTAAAAAATTATTAATTTTTATTTTGAATAAATAAGAATATCATGTGTGTATGGTTGCACGTGCTTGTTTTTATTAATTTTTATATTTTAATAATTTTACACGAGAAAGTAAAAATAGTATCAGCATAATCTTATTAAAAAAAAAATTGAGTGTATTCATATTTTTTTTTGAATTTATATCATACCTAATTTTTCACTCATAAATTACGAGCATAAAAAATTATTAGTTTTAATTTTAAATATATTTTAATATTGATAAGAGAAAAATTACGAGTTTATTATGTTTGACTTTTTATTTTTTTTATAAAAAATTATTAGTTTTGATTTTGAATAAATAAAAGTATTTAAGTAGAATTGTTTATATTTGTTTTAATAAATTTTTATATTTTAATAATTTTACACTAAAAAAAAGTCAATTATATTAACATAAAATTTCAAATTCAATAATTATGAAATTCGAACAAAACTTTAACTTTTAAACCTAACTTTTAGTAGATCAATTTAGTAAAACACATTCATCTCATATTATTTATATCTTAAAGTATTATATTGTGCTAGATTTTTCTTTTGTTTTTCTTTCAAAATTTATTTATCAAAACATGTCTAGATTCTTTTTAAAAAATTTATTTATCAAAACATGTCCAAAGTACATTTTTATATGATAATTATTTTTCTAATTTTTAAAGAAATTAATTTTTTAAAAAATTTTAATTAATTATGTCACTAATGTAGGAATTAGAATTAACTCAATGAATTATTTTACTTAAAAAATAAGTCAATAATAAACTCAAATATTATGCCTACTTAATTTATTTTTATATCTATTTTTTATACAAATAGTTTTAAAAGTGCATTAAAATTTTTTAAAAAATGTACATGTTTATAATAAAGAAATGCTATATCATGTGTTTTTCAATTCTTATAGAAATTATAAATTAAAAATATATAAAAAAATATATTGTAAATTGTATTTGATATATATTTTTTCTATATATATATATATATATATATTAATTTTAACCTACATTTATAACAAAAGTATTTTTTTAACTCTTCAATGGGATATATTGTTTTATTATTATTTTTTTTAAGTTAAAGTCTCAATACATACACAAATAAACAATATTTATCTATACAATAAAAAGACGTTGAGTTTGTTTATCTTAAATTTTGAAAAATAATTTTTTTTTCTAAATATTATAAATTACTAAAGGCATAAATCGAAAAAATAAGTAAATTATTTAATTTTAAATAATATAATTTATTCATGCATTATCGTAAAATTAATTAAAGATAATAACTTTGTAAAATAGTTAAATATTTACTAAAATCTTCATTAGGGAAAGAAAAAATTGAAAAAAATGTGAATATTTTATATAGTGTTTGATCAAATAAATTAAAAAAGGTCTTAATTTGTTATTTTATTAAACTTAAGGGGTCTATATGTTGTTTTGCATATTGATAATTGTTGGATCTTTGTTATAAACCCACGTGTCCAATTAAACTGTTGTTGGACATATCTTGTTAAAGCCATGTTTTTGTCTGGTCTCTACCATCTTATCTATTTATTTATTTATTCTGGCATTACTGTTGCCAACAGAAATGTCCAAACGGTGTCGTTAGTAAGAATGGTCCCAGCCCGGCCTAGTTTCGTTGAGCATATCTGCTTTGGCCCACAAAATGTCCTCCGTTCAGGAATTCGTTTGGACACAAGTGAATTCAATTGACCATTAATATTACTTGTACAAATTATTTAATACATACATACATACATACATACATACATACATACATACATATATCTGTATATGTATATGTGTGTATATAAAATATCATTTCAATTTGTACGGATAAATTTATATAAATAATTTAAACATGTAATTTTACTCTAAATTGATGTAATGTTAGTTTGGCATTGACACTGAAATGCACACTTTTAAATTTATAACCTACGTTATAAAATTAATAATATGATAAAAAATATAGATGCATGATATAGACTCTAATGAATGATAACATGTTATTAAATTTACATAAATATTACGAATTATCATTCAATATTATTAATATATGTTGTTCAATGTTACTTGGGATTGAATGTCAAATAGTAATTGTGATCCTAATTTGGCCAAGCAAAAAAATAACAATATGATCGGTGAATCATGGATCAATTGATGTGTCAATTGTGCCTAATAACATGCCAATGGCATGCCATGTTGCCTCAAAGAATTAGAAGATGAAACCAATATATAAACCTTGTACCAAACATATAAATTAATTTGATTTAGAAAAGAGATAAATATGATATGTAAAATATTATTATTAGTTAAAAATTAGAATTTTTTTAAAAGAATCTGAATTCTATTAAATTTTTTTAAAATATAAAAAAATTATATAAATAAAAAATTTTAATCTGTAAATAAGATATATAATTTATTTTTGTGGTTAACATAATATTTAAAAATCAATATATATATGGTTATTGTTCGTAGCCGAAATTGCAACTATCAAAATAATACAAGACTACGTCATTTTTGTTTTAAGAAAAATTTTGAAATTGATATAGATGATTATTGTTAGGAATAGAGTTTCTATTATCTATATCCCTTTTCCTTCAAGATACCAATAAGAAAAGTTTTGAAATATTTATTTGATTTGAATTATTCTTATTTTTAATAGAATTTTTGAAATTCACACAAAAAATAATTACAGTATATATGTATATATTAAATTAAATTAAGAAATCCAATGTTATTAATTATCTTGAAAAACTATATCCCATACATATATTTCATATATAGACTTTGGTTAGGCAAGTATTTGTATTTGTGATATTGTGACAATTGCATGAAAGTTTTCTAGTCATTATCGTGTAATGTAATTATCGTTTAATTACTAACGAACTTGGGTTTCAAACATGTAACTATCAACCACCTCTTACTCTTTTAAATCAAATTTGCCTTGTCATGAAAAAGACTTGAATGTTATCCCAGAGGATGGCAATGTATTTGGACTTTTTTTTTTCTTTTATTTTTTTTGTTTTAGTCTATAATATTAAATTTTTATTTAAAAATTTCATTAAAACTTATTCGTTTAGTTAATAATTTTGATCTTTCATGTAAAAAAATTGTTAGAGCTTAATATTACTGTTTGAGTCTTATATTATATTGGTGTTTAAATTTTTGGATCAAATTGCAACTTAAACAATCATATCATTCATAATTAATGCTAATGCTAGTGTTAGCTCCAACCAACGTTAATTTAAAGCTTGGATATGTATTTATCATTAGTTGCAAACATAATAATGATCATGGGAGGCGGTGTTGCCGATGTATGGTTGTGAGGATTACGGTTTGGGCATCGGCTACTTATTAATTGTTTGAATAATTAAAATTACAAGAAGATCCTTCATTTTCAATTTAAATACAATTAGTTCTGTAATTTCAATTTATATTTCCTTTTCGAATTTGTAAGTGTGAAGGAAGGAGGCGTGCATGGATTGACATTTGAAGGGGGTAGTTGACAAGTGAACACATGAATGCCCATATCCCAATTCATTATGTCAAATAAGCTTATCTTTGGTGCATTGTATAAAGTACTACATTCAGATTTGAGCCTTATTTCAATTGAATTAAAATTCTGGTCTTATTTAAATTTCGATTTAAGTAAATACATATTTTATTCGATAATTAATTTTTTTTAATATTTTTTTTGGGTTTTAATTCAAATTTTTTTTCAAATTTCTTATATTTTTGCGAGAAAGTTTTAGAATATTTAATGTACCTACAAAAGTATATTAAAATTAGCAAACAATAACATGAAAGAAAATATAGGGTTTACTTAACAATGAAGAAAAAATGGGCATGTAGTTGGGTGATGGAACTTGCTTTCCAAAATTATTGACTTAAGTAATATTACATTGATTGATAATGTGGGATCACATGGATTGAACTTCATATTCAACACATGTGCACAACATATCAAGATCCATATAATAATCTAACATATAAAGGTTTGATTACAATACATACATTTTATATATTAACTTTTATATTAATTGTTTCAAATTTTATGTTCATATTGTAATTTTTTTTTATAATATGCATTTTTAGTTTTATATTAATTATTTTTATTTTCATATTTTAATTTTTTATATTATCTGTTTAAAATTTTATATTAATAATTTTAAATTTTATTATAAAAAATATAAGATACATAGGAAAGATATATATTAGCCCAATGAAATGAACCGGTAACAATTAATGAACTAGCTTTTTAGATATTTTGGTCAAGTTAAAAGTTTTGAACTTTTTTAATCTTTAAAGCATAAAGTTTTCATATTTAAATAATTTTAATACAAGCTTTCACCGTTTATCCCCTTTAATCTAACAATATTAAGAGATATTAAATTACATTAAATATTAATTTGTTATTTTAATTCTGAATCTTCAAATTAAATTGAGCGATTTATTTAATATTCATATCAAAATTTTACGTCAAAAATTTAAGTTAATATAAATAGATATTATTTTAGTATTGGATTATAAATTTTTAACAATTAAAAAAGAAAGAACATAAATTTTAAATTATTTATTTGTTTATTTTAATTCAACAATTAAATGATAAAAAGTCAATTAAAGTAAGAAACCACAAAACAAAAAATTTAACAATTTAAGGAGTTTATAGTTCATTAAATCAAAATAAATGAACAATTAAAAAAATTTTTATGTATATTTTAAGTATTAAAGTTAGATTAAGCTCCAATAAATTTGGCTCACAAATTCAGGATGGAAGCTATGTAAAGCTTAAATTTTGCTGAGAATATTCGGTGTCAACAGCTGGGTGGCCAAAAGTTTTAATGTTAGTCGGTTTTCATATTAAATGCCCCTACCAACATCCACCAGAATCCATTTAATACTTGATTAAAAGAAGAGGTGAATCATCACCTTCTCCATGCATGTTCATCATTTTCGTTTTCGAGATTGGAAATAAGAATCAATGAATCAATTCAGTGTGTGTTATTAATGATTAACAATTTATGCTAGTAGGGTAGAAGAAGCACTTGAAGAAAAAGCAGAAGCAGAAGCAGAACAAAGGAAAAGTAAGACGGCTGTTTCTGTTTTTGTCACACCAGAGAAGCAAATACTGCTGTAGCTCTTGATCATTTTTTATGCATGACAGTTTCTTAACCTAATTTCATTCATTCATTCATTCATTCAAACAGCAACAACTTCTGCTTCCAGTCAAAGCTCATACAACTCTCATTCGTTCACATCCTTCTCATTTTTCGAACATTTGATCTTCATTTTTGCTTCTTAAGGCTCGAAAGTTTCGAACTTTTGAGATGAGGGACACTGCAGCAAATAATGCTATAATGGAGATAGAGGCAAGCAAGCCAGCAGAAAATGGCATGGTTGTGGGAGGATTGAGTCCTCTGAGTGAAACTATATGGAAGGAAAAAGTTCAAACGGAATTTGCGGGAGATGTTTCTGCAAGACTGACTTGGAAAGATCTGACAGTAACGGTAACTCTCAGCAGTGGAGAAACTCAGAAAGTTTTGGAAGGGCTTACAGGGTATGCAGAGCCTGGAACTCTCACTGCTCTTATGGGTCCTTCTGGTTCCGGAAAATCTACTTTGCTTGATGCTCTTTCTAGTAGACTTGCTGCCAATGCTTTCCTGTCCGGAACCATTCTGCTTAATGGCCGCAAAACCAAGCTCTCTTTTGGCACTGCTGTAAGCAATATACATGCTTTATTTCATCTTTGCTGATAACAAAGAGACAACAAAATTTTTCATTGGTTTACCAAACACATAAAATAAGATTTGAATTCCGTTCACATCAGAATTTGGGTTTTACATAGTTTTATGCTGATAAATCCAATTTTCTGGAGCTGAATTAGGGTTTTGTTTCTATCTGATTGTTTGGTATTATTTACCAAAAATTTCTCTTAAGCAATTTCTTCTCTTTGATGATACAGAAACAACGAAGTTTTTAATTGTTTTACTGTAGATATGTTCGTAGTAAAATCTATCACAATACAGCAAATTTAAGATTCGAATTCTGTTCATATCAAGATTTGACTTTACACTTACTTACAGTTGAAATTAAAGAAAACAAAAAGAAGTTGTCCTTTGTTTTATGCTGATAAATTCAATTTCCTGAAGCTGAATTAGGAATTTTTTTTTTCTATCGGGATTGCAAATTTCAGGCCTATGTGACACAAGATGACAACTTGATTGGAACCCTAACAGTGAGGGAAACAATTTCCTATTCAGCTAGACTGCGTCTTCCAGACAAGATGCCATGGTCAGATAAAAGAGCTTTGGTTGAGAGCACAATTATAGAAATGGGTTTGCAAGAATGTGCAGATACAGTGATTGGAAACTGGCATCTGCGTGGAATTAGTGGAGGAGAGAAGAGAAGAGTTAGCATCGCTATTGAGATTCTGATGAGGCCCAGATTGCTCTTCCTCG
Source organism: Khaya senegalensis (assembly GCA_032402905.1). NCBI lineage: Eukaryota > Viridiplantae > Streptophyta > Magnoliopsida > Sapindales > Meliaceae > Khaya > Khaya senegalensis. The sequence continues at coordinate 617,132 of CP135557.1, read as the reverse complement.
ATGAGCCAACCAGTGGACTTGACAGGTTCATCACCTAGATGTTTTATTTGTTTTCATTTTTAAGTCATTGTTTTCAGAAAATGTTACCAGCTAGTTTGCTTGTCTGTATTCCATGGCAGTGCTTCTGCTTTCTTCGTGACTCAGACTCTGCGCGGCCTCTCTAGAGATGGGAGAACTGTCTTAGCTTCAATCCACCAGCCAAGCAGTGAAGTTTTTGAGCTGTTTGATCGTTTGTATTTGCTTTCAGGGGGAAAAACTGTGTATTTTGGTCAGGCTTCAGAGGCATATGAGGCAAGAATCTTTAACCTTTATTCAATCGAATGCATTTTAATTCTTATAAAATGGAGTTGTGATGTTGTTTTTTTTGTGAATTCAGTTCTTTGCACAAGCTGGATTTCCCTGCCCCGCTTTGAGGAATCCATCTGATCATTTTCTTAGGTGTATCAATTCAGACTTTGACAAAGTGAAGGCTACTCTCAAGGGTTCCATGAAACTTAGGGTAATCAAAATTTTCTTACACAATTTCTTAGCTTCATACCAATGTTGATTTATTGTTCTAATTTATGTTTTGATACTCTGTTTCTTCGTAGTTTGAGTTATCTGATGATCCACTAGAGAAGATAACAACCACAGAAGCTATACGAATTCTAATTGATTTCTACCGAAGTTCTCAGCACGCTTATGTAGCCAAAGAAAAAGTTGAAGAAATATCCAAAGTTGTAAGTATTTTGCCACCATGCCATCTATTCATCCACACTATTTTAATCAACATTTCATTGATTGTTTTTTTTTTTTTCCAAAAAATTGCAGAAAGGAACTATTCTGGATGCAGGGGGCAGTCAAGCAAGTTTTCAGATGCAGGCCTATACTTTAACCAAGCGTTCATTCATCAACATGTCCCGAGATTTCGGATATTACTGGCTGAGGCTTGCAATCTATGTTGTAGTCACAATCTGCATTGGAACAATCTACCTGGATGTGGGAACTAGTTACAATTCAATTCTGGTATGACTTCAGATTTTAGATTCATTGATCTGTTTGAGAAAATTTTGAGCAATTTCCTTCAATTTCTTTGATTTTTCGTGGTCACAGGCAAGAGGATCTTGTGCATCTTTTGTGTTTGGATTTGTCACTTTCATGTCAATTGGTGGATTTCCTTCCTTTGTAGAAGATATGAAGGTGAGTTTTCAAGATGTTATGCAAACTGCAGCCTTGGAAAATTACCAAGAGGAGAGTAACCAGTAATCAAATTCTACTCTTCAAAATTTTGCAGGTTTTCCAAAGAGAAAGGCTGAATGGACACTATGGTGTAACTGCATTTGTTATTAGCAACACACTTTCTGCAATGCCGTTCCTGATTATGATCACTTTCATTTCCGGAACAATTTGTTACTTCATGGTTCGGCTTCACCCCGGTTTCGACCATTATTTGTTCTTTGTTCTCTGTCTTTATGCCAGTGTCACTGTTGTCGAAAGCTTGATGATGGCCATAGCCAGCATTGTCCCCAACTTCCTGATGGGAATCATCACAGGAGCTGGAATTCAGGTTTCCATTCTCTTATTTTTCAGTATTGAATCTCTTTTTCTGATATTTTAGTCTCTTTTCGATAAGCCAACTGTGAATTTTCTTCTCACTCCAGGGAATATTCATGCTTGTTTCTGGGTACTTTAGACTCCCAAATGACATCCCGAAGCCTGTCTGGCGCTATCCAATGTCATATATCAGCTTCCATTTCTGGGCTCTACAGGTAAGCTCATAGAAATTTGACCATTCCTGGTTGACAAAACCTGATACCAATGTGTTTTTCCAATGTCACATAACAAAATTACGTCTGTATTTGTTCCAGGGCCAATACCAAAATGATCTGAAAGGCTTGTGGTTCAACAACCAGTCACCTATACTTCCCAAGATATCGGGTGAATACATCCTGGAATATGTTTTCCAGATTGATGTGCGCCGATCAAAATGGATTGATCTCAGCGTGATCTTCAGTATGATCATCGCCTACCGCGTCATCTTCTTCATAATGATCAAGATCAACGAAGATGTGACCCCTTGGATCAGAGGTTACTTAGCTAGAAGAAGAATGCAGCAGAAAAATGGAACTCAAAATACAACAGTTGCGCCAGATGGCTTAACTCATTCCCCTTCTCTGAGGAATTATGTCACCAATCGTGCAGCCAGAGCTGGAAAAAGGTAGATAGATCATGAATGAGATTTGCAAGAGTGATTTCACAGAATTTAATAGTCTGTACTTGCGAAAATTCAATGTCACAAGTTATAATATTAATATATAAATATAATACTATCCTGTAGCTAGCTAGCTAGCTGTGCTTTCAATTTCTGGAGATGATTGGTATTAACAGTGATGAAAATGTAATATTGCAATGCATCTTACTACTAATATTTCTTTGCCTATTTTGAAGTGGGCGCAGAAGTGCTTTTGCTCTGTAGTTCCAATATCTTGTAGTTATGCTGTCAATGACACAGAGTTCATAATCGTTTATACACCACCCCTCGACATGTTTTCCATAATATTTAATTAATTGTAATTAATATTTGTAATAGTCTAGTGGTGGGTGTTTAGGATCAGTAACTAGAATCTTTCGCGGGTGTCTTAGCAGGTGAACGAAATACCAAAGGATTGCAGCCGGTATAATAACATCTATTTGTTAAATGTAAAATTGACCTAAGCTTTATCAATATAAGATGAGATATTCTCACATGGCACAATATTTTTATCACTGTCAACCTTATTTATTATGGGTTTATTCAATTATGATCAAACTTATTTATTATGAGATATTCTCACATGGCACAATATCTTTATTGTCCATTTCCCTGTCCTTTGAAGTTATATCTCACGTGATATTTTATTTGATTAAGCCAATTTATTATGAACCCACCTAACTCATATTATTCATCTTCTCATTTCTTTGAATCTTATTTGATTAAGCAAATTCATTACGAACTCACCTAATTCATATTATTTATCTTTTTATTATTTTTTGAGAAACTCATATTTTACATGATAATTTTTTATTAGAAAGTAAGGTGTAGATGTTTAAAATGAGCATTCGAAAAGACTTTTTTATTAAACGATGTTATTTATTCGTTTTTTATAAAATTAAGACCGATTTATGTTATATTTGATATAAAATATAACGATGAGCATAAAAAGGGTTGGATTTGTATAATCAGAATTTTTTGCAGTGGTCTTGGTATTTGAACAAAAGACTGAAGGGGTGCAGTTAGTATGATGAGTGGGTCCATTGGGGTACTCAGAACGATATGGGGTCTTTTTAGACTTAGTATGTGTGAGGTGTCATCAGAATAAGATTAAAAAGGGCGTGTGATCGGTCATTTTTTAAAACGAAGTCGTTTTGAAGTCCTTTAAGACCTCATCTGATTCTCCGCCCGCTGCTTCTCTTCATTTTCGCCTTTTTCGCTTTTCAGTTCTCGTCCTTTCACAGTTCGGCGAGATGATGATGCTGAGCAGTGTCTTATAGGTACCCTTTTGCATTAAATTTTATTCATTACCCTTTTTTTTATATTTATTTTACCTAATTTTTTTTTCTTGTTCGATCAATTTTATATACCAATGATTTAACTGTGTTGCTGTTCCATTATCAATGTTGATACTGACATGATGTATTTTTGTTTTGTTTGCAGATTGGAGAAGGAAACTTGGAGGAATTGGGGATGGGAAGGAAAATGGAATGGGCGGCGAGAGCAAATCACATGGGTGGAATACCAAGGAAGATGGTGATTATGGCGGTTGGAGCATTTGCCAAGGCTGTGGCCAATGTTCTCAACACAACTTCTGTTCATAATGCTGATACTCTACTTCATCTTGTACGATCCAGACCTTGTGGAGTACCTCTTGTCACTGTTAGCAATCACATGTCCACGTCTGTCCCGGTCTCTTTCTTTCTCTCTTCTGTTGCTTTTTTAACCCTGCAAATTTAATGACTGTACCACTTATTGATACTGTCAAGCAAATGAACAGGTTGGATGATCCAGTTATGTGGGGATTCCCGGGTTTTCCTACCACGGATATAAAATTGGCCCGATGGGCTCTTGCTGCTGAAGATATTTGCTTCAAAAATTCAGTCCTGTCCTATTTTTTCCGACTAGGCATGTGCAAATTTCTTGGCCGTTCATTTTCAATTTTCTCTACCAGCTTTGAATGAATACGAGTTTCGATTTTTTCTGGACTGTAATGAATGTTACTTGTTCTTATGAGTGTTTATGTCATCCTATTAGTGTTTATGCTGTTTAGTGCTTAAAGTACTTCTTCAATCTAGAAAATGCTAGACGGAACTTTCAAAATTATTTATTTAATTAAATCGTATAGAAAATGACTTGTCCATCTCTTGCAAAGCTGCTTTTAATTTCTTCATCCGTATTCAACAAAACTGAATCTTAATCTGATATCTTATTGATGCTTAACATTTCAGAAATCTATTTGTTAATTTTTAAGCTTTTTGCCATCTATAAAGTGGCATGAGGCTCTAGTAACTTGTTCATAGAAAATCTTCACTGTGAAAGTTATTCAAGCTCACTATGAATTTGGAAGAAGACTTTGCAATGCAATTTTTCATCATCATCTTTAATAAGTTTCTTAATAGCTCTAGTTGAATGTTATTGGAGTTTGCTATGAATTTATCTCTGTCATAGACTTTTTCTACCAAGTCTTTCCCACTGAATAATGGTAAACTTGCAGGCAAATGCATACCTATCACAAGGGGTGGTGGAATCTATCAAGAACACATGAATGAAGCTCTTGAGCGCTTAAGTAATGGAGAATGGGTACTTATTTTCACTCTATGTGGTTGGATGGGCTCTTCTTCTAAGTTGTCGGGATATTTTGTTTAGACCATATCAACCATGATTTCATTCTGTGTGTTGGACAAATTGTTTAGTTCCGTTAGGTCAACTTTGATAAATGTTTGGCTAATATTGCCAGTTTTAAGATGCCTTGAAATTTTTGTAAGGGGACAAATCATAGAATTTGCAGGTCCAAGGGCTTGAAAATTATAGGTTTTGTGGGATTAGGTATTGAATATTGGCTTAGTTTGGGTATGGTGATTGAAGTTCTTGAAATTTATTTCTTGTTGTCATTTTTTTCTGCCTTTCTTCCTGATTGGTGGCTCAGCAGAACTGAGTTGTTTAAGGGCTATGTGCAATGTGTAGGGATGACCTTAACTCCTCACCTACTGAATGAGATTTGGAAGTTCCTCATCTCATGGGAAAACACAAGAAATGAGAATTATGTGATATTATATATAAAAGATACCATGAAAACGTACTTAATGCGATTTTTCTGTCTATGTCCCATATTTTTACAATTGATTTACATTCCCATGCCTGTTCCTGTGAAATTAAGGCCTTGTTCTACTATTTGTCAAAGTGTCTTTGGTTCTAGTCCGTGACCTGTCTACTTCATCTTGAACTGTGGTTGGAATGATTTAAAGTTGAAATATTAATAAATATATAAGAATGTGCCTTCTTTTGGTTGTTAGGTTCCCTGGTTTTAATTAATGAAATTCTGATACCAATTCTGATACACATAGGGTTTAGTATTCCATTAGTTCAGCGTGATGATGCAAGGAACAAAACTTGGAACTCACCTATTGATCTTTGTTTTTTTTGATATTAATCAGGCACTTTTGAACACATGGACTGGTGCCTTATTAAGTAAACTGTACGGTGGTACCTCAATTATTTAAGGCTCACTGTTCTAATTAATAGATAACGGTACCAGTATCGGTGGATTGGTCTTAGAATTTTCTTTGTTTGTCATGTTATCAGATTATTTGTTTATTCATTTCTTTGTAGTTTTGAGTTTATTCTTTTCGCCCATGGACAGCTACACACATTTCCTGAAGGAAAAGTGTCACAAGAAGATGCACCTATTCGACGATTGAAATGGGGAACTGCTAGTCTCATTGTTCGTGCCCCTATCACACCAATAGTGTTGCCAATTGTTCATCATGGTTTTGAAGAGGTAGTTGCTTTTTCTTTATATTTGAAAAAGAATTGCTTTTTTTATTTGGACATTTTGCTGAAACATGCTATAACAATTTGTCTAGGCCAGTTGTTTGGTATAAATAATCTTGAACATTGATAACCTTTTGAGTACTTGTTTGAGTGACTGATTTCTTTCTTTTGTTGTCATATTAAGTTATGAAACACAAAAATGTTCTTGTCTATTCAACTTACAATTTAATTGTCCTTTTCTGTTAAGTTAAAACCCTATTGGTTGACGTCACCAATTGAACCTTGACCTGGTGATTATTCCCTATATTGGTTATCTAGTTTTAGGCGTCGTTTGGTATTGAGATTTGCTGACTTTTAAGTCATAGCTACTATAAAAGTACTAGATGTCAAATATTAGTGTAAAAATTGGTGGGTTCCACTAAAAGTTGGTGGTAATAAACACCTTATTAACTTTACTTCCAAAGTTAAGTGAGTAATCCCAAACAAAGCCTTGCATCAGTAGCAACAACAAATGTTTTCTTAGCTAGATTTAGCATTTTATCTCTTGCAATTTTAAAGAACTGTAGTGTTCAAAAGCAATTATTACTCAATCCCAGAAGTAAAGTTTTATAAATGCATTGAATAATTTATGCAGGTTCCTTGTCTTAAAAGCCAAACGGGGCAAAGTCAATTTGTACTGAAGTGTTAGGGATCCTCGGCATATTTGGTTCTTTCAATATCCGAGTTTCCAGTTAAAGCACATAACAATTACTGGCAAACACTACTGTCTTAGATTGCTTGATTTCTATTTGAAGGAACAAAAATAACTGAACCTAAATTATTGTGTATATTTTGTATTAATACTCCAAGAGCATAATCTGATCAGAATTGCTCTAATTCTTCTTTCTTTCTAGCTCATTTCTTGCTTGCTTAATGACTTGCAGGTGATGCCTGAGAACTTTCTATTTGGTAGAAAGCCTCCAATTCCACTATTTAATAAGAGAATAAACATAGTTGTTGGTGAGCCAATAGAATTTGACCTCTCCAAAATGAGACAGATGGCGATATCTATGTCACGTGGCTCATCGCTTCCTAGCATTGGATGGCCAGCCTCTTCTCCTTCTGGACTGGATGAAGCAGCGCAGAGATGTCTGTACTCTTCCATTTCAGATAAAATTCGAACTGTCATGGAGAGCTTACGGAGGTTTGGCTAAAGTGTTGCGAAGTAAAAGGTTTGAAATCTAAAATAATTTGCTTAGCACATCCTTCACATGAAGAATGTCTTCCATTATATAGAATATTATCCAGTCATTGGAAAAATTTTTGTTAAGGATTTTGGCCGTTGTTTTTTTAGTACTCAATTTAATTGATTATAAGAATTGCAGCATATTTATGCAATTTGATTCATAAATTGAAACTGCTCTGTTTACGGATTAGTTTGGATGCTTGTTTGTGTTTGGAAATGGACCTGAGCACAACAATTTAGAAACCCTAGAGGTGTATTTGATTTATCATTTTGAGGAGTATAAAAAATGAGAACAAATAATCACCAAATGTGCACTGCAGCCATACCATTGACAAGAAACCTTGGTTGTATTTCATCATGTAATCTAAATTAAGGGAAATTGCAGGTGTCTTCAACGTAGTTCCATTCACAAACGATTCATGGTACTTAGAAGTTGCATACAGTTCTGCATCAAGAATGAAGATGCCAAGGGAATTCCAAGGAGATGGCTTGTACAAGCAATGAATGATTAGATGTTCAAACTCAACTCAATCCACAAGCTCTGCCAGCCAACTGAATGTATGAATTTCACTGCAAGGATTACTGTCACAAGTCACCTTGAAACACACCATTACAGGCATTTTAATGAACACACACAGTATCGTTTTAATAAAAAATGTATCGGCCAAAACCTGTTATCTCCTACAGAAAAAAATTGAAGGAGAGTTCATTATTGAATGTAGATAATATTTTGTCGTAACGTAAAATAGAAGTTTGAATGGTAAGAGGCTGCTTCATGATACTTGTAGAACAGCAACTATTAGGAAATTTAGAGAATGCAAAACAAGCATATGTAAAAGCTAACAGCAATTTTCGGAACCTATTTGTAATGTATGATAGTTGCCCTCGTTGAAACCGTCTTCCTCGCTACATAATCAAGCAGTGAAGTACTGTGTCTTTGACGTCTTGATAATCCATGAAGTTTTTCTGGCAATATTCTTCTACTAAGAATCTCTCTTCATCATAGCTATTTACAGATGTGGTTGGAGTCCTGGAGTTGGTACGACAACATAGACATTTTTATTTTCTTGGGGTGGAAATAGATGCAGAAGTATGAAACTGCTTGAAGGAGATGTGCAATAAGAGATGATTTAAGTGCTGTGCCATTAGTCATAAAAACAAAAAACAAAAAATAATATCATGTTGTGCTGTGTTAGATCAATGTGTTGAGACTAGTATCCTCGCCTGTATGCCATGCTTGTGCTGACTTGGCTTCGTTCACATTTCTAGCCATCAACAAGAGAGTGAAAGAAAAATCATACATTCCTTTCAAATACGAGATTCTATCAAAGAGGTACAAGAATACATTTCCTGAATGAATTTACATTTTTATTTTCAATTGTCAAACATGCAATTGTGGCAATCATCCAGGTAACATCAGTTTGAAACTTGGATAGGAAATCCAAATCTTTTATGCTGATGAATAAATTCTGAATTGAATCAGTTAATAAATGAATTCTGAATGGAATCAGTTAACAAACTCTATCCCTGTTATGGGAATCCCTGAATGAAGTTGAAGAGCAACGTCACCAACAACCTGTGATTGTACAGTCAAGAGAGAAGGAATTCGACCACATTCAATTGAAATAATCCAGATGAAATGTTGTTAGTAAAACAATAATACTATAAATGCACATTCAGATGTTCAAACTGTTGTGGCATATAAAAGTAGCAGAAGAGCGAAAGTAAAGGGATCCAAATTCTCCGCCTGGCATGTAGGATTGGCCAGCAAAGGTAAAGGTTAAAAGCAGGGTTTCCAAAGAGATACCAAAAAAGGCTCTCGTATTGGTGAATCAGTGTGAATGACTTTTAGAATGCTTATCCAACTACTCATACTTAAGGGAAGTTGGAACTTATTTTGAAAGTAAATGACAAAAGCAGAATAATAGAGACCTTTGAACTTCAAACGATCCATACTTATAATTTCCAAACGCCCTAATTGACAGTTTCATATCTTCTTCTTCAACTTTTATGACCTTCTTTTGGGCTTAAATTTACGGTTTCAATGGCAAAAACAATCACTATGGTTTCAGACTGAAAGAGATTTAGTACCACACGAGTATGAAACTTCTGAGGCTTCCTGTTTTCTTATACAGGTATTATGTGCAGTAAACAGTCTGTGGCTTAAAAGAAGCAACCCAAGTGAAATTCTATCAATAATTACTTGAATTCACACCTTAGCCATAGATCTGTAAGAATGTTCCGTAACGCCTGCAACATGGGGTGTGATTAGAACATTCTTGAACTTCAGAATCTGGTCATTGGGATTAAATGGCTCACTCCAAGCAACATCAATGCCTAACCCTCCCAAATGGCCGGACTCAAGGCAACAAGCAACGGCCTCATAGTCTAAAAGACCTCCTCGAGCAATATTCACCAGAAGAGAACCCTGAAAATATGCATGAACTCCAATGATATGCCTTTTTTAAGAGAGAAAAAAAGTCTTTTTCAAACTATGAATTTGGAGTTTTCCTACATTCTACGCTTTGATTGCAATCATATCTAGATCTAATAAAAGTAACATCTTATTAAAGGACTCTTACTTGGCATCTCCCATTTGATTATTTTTACTTAATAGGTGTAAATTTTGAATTCCTTTCTATTTATGACATGGTCTGTATTATAGGTCTTAAATTTTATCTGTGGAGAGTACAGTGTGATTACAGAACTCTATTTGTATGATTTTCTCTCCTAACTCTCCTTTTAAATTCTAATAATTCCCTGTACTATAATTACATATGTTATACTTCCTTAAAATGCCTGAAGATGCAGATTTTCGAAAACAGAAAATTGGAAAAGAGAAATGAATTGAGCTAATTGCACAGTTCCTGTTAAACAAACCTTTCTCATTGAAGATAGGAATGATTTGTTTACGATGGCAGCCTGAAAGTCAAAATATACAAGTGGTCAATAGGTCAGACAATGACTAATGTACACGGTCAATATATCCAAATTTTAAATGGGTCAGGCAATGAAGAATGTAAAACAACACATCTACAAAGAAGCATAAATACAGCACATGATAGAAAGAAATACTTCTCTTCTACACATGGAAGTATAAAATAGTTGCAAAGAATCAATGAAGTACATAGATAACTATTGCAAGAGTTTTCAGGTAATCAAAGAAAATTTCGGGCTGCAATTGTAGGAACAGAACATAAGATTAAGATGAGATGAAAATAAGTGAAATAAAAACTTTTTTTTCAATGAAATGACCTGAGATAAATATTGAATGCATGTAGATAGAATCAAATTCATGTCCATGAAACATGAAAATAAAATGCATTGCAAAAGCACATAAATTTTGAAATAATGAGAATGAGCAGAGTCTTACTGTCTCCTTATTCAAACTCATGCAACAGACAACTATATCAGCATTACTAGCAAACTCAAAAATATCTTCATGACTTCCCTTCTCATCAACCAAATCATCGATGACTCCATTTTTGACTGGGAGGTCTGAAAATACAAACAAGAAAATGAAAAGAACTTTGCCAAATGGTTTCATAGTTATACAATGTGTCCTTACATACCACTGGATTGGGACGAAACTTGAGAATGAGAATCCCAACACCTTTTCGTGGCAATAATTTTCACACCAAATGGTCGCAAGCGCTTTGCCAATTCAACTCCAATATTCCCAAAGCCCATAATAAATATCTGCAAGGACAAGGGAAATCTAATATGTAATAATCAAATAGGGCAGTCAAAGAGAGAATACCTCAACATTAAGAATTGCAGTTTTTACAATTAAACTGGAGAAGGTTGTTTTTGAAAGAGACATAAGTATTCAGAAAACACATTATTTTGGTTTGCCCAAAATTTTTTATTTTAAAATAAAACAACTTCCTGTTGCTAGGGGTAAGAGTGCTCTTAATTACAAACCTTCCTTTTGCCTCCAACTCCCAGTGTTTTCAGCAGTACCATATGTTGGATAACTTCTTAAGCATTTTCAAATAAATTAAAATAACCACCTTAAATGTTAGGGCCAGGTGTAAGCCTAATTTTGTACGATCTAGAACCAATTTTTCCATCAAACAATTGGTTTCTTGGATATTAATTCACCCTATTAAAAAGAGGAGAACTAATCCATATTATTTGTCATAGACTCCAAATAAAGCTTCATTTTCAATTCAAATTACACAGTACATAAATGTTTTTGATGATACTAAGCATCATTCATGTTTCCAAACATTAGCGAATGTGAAATAACAAAAAGACAAGGTGAAACAAACATGAAATCAGGCAATAATGCAAATTTAGAAAATTTTTGTATAGAAACTGCTAAGCACTGAAATATCATATTTGAAAAAAAAAAGGGAAAATTACACTCACAGTTTTCCCAAGTAGTGTTTCACCAATTGGCTCTCCAAGCTTTTTCTGCCTTATGGCAATCCTCATTTCATTCTACAACAATAAGAAAAGTTACTCAGATGGTCAGGAAACCATGATAATGGGGGCTTTATGCAGAAAATAATGTGCAGCACAAAATGCTGCATTTCCCGTCAGTTGGAACTGATTACAAGAATGGAGAAGTGATCATCAGCTGTTAGGTCAGATTAGCCAACCTGCTTCCGAAGAAGGCCCAACATTAGATATATAGCCATTTCAGCACACGATGCTGCATTTCCAGTCACGTCACCTGGGATTCTAGCGACTTTGATGCCACAGTTTGTAGCAGCATTAATATCAACACCTTCACACAAACATACATATGCAGAAGTCATCAATTTCAATAGTAGATATTATGAAAAAGAAATGGACAAGACATCCAAAAGAACATATCATATCCCAAAAGCTCCAACTTTACGGCAAAATGAACATATAAAATGACAATGACCTTCCAGGCCAACACCATACTGCATTATCAGCTTCATCTGATTTGCACGAGATATAACATTCGAATCTAGCCGCATGCTTTTTACTATACAAAGATGGTAGTTTGCTATGACTTCAGGCACATCGCTGAGGGGGACAACATCAACCTACAGACTTGAAAACTGAGAACTCAATACATTAATAGCAATTGAAACTTTTTATACAGCAATATTTTAAATTAATGGGTCCATCTTTAAGCTATAACCTGTGCAAATTATTGGCTCAGAAGTTCAGTAAGAGGTGTATAACATACCAAACAAATTCTTAATATGTTTAGCAGGACTACATGAAAAATATACATTTAAAATGCATCCAAGATACAATGCAAATTATGAAATAAGATCATTTGTAATAAATTTGCCAATTAACTTGAAGCTACGGCAAGGTCTCGCATTGTCTTATAAACAAAGAAGGGCCGAGCAGGGGATCTATTAAAGAGTTAGGTAAAATGTAAGTCAAGCCTTGCAGTACAGTTCCTCAGAATTAGAGCTACATATAAGAAACTGCAAATAATAGTTGGATACATCAAACATCTAATTCTCATGGCATCTCAACACCACACAAATCACCAAGACTCACAAAATCTTCTCAAAGTTCAGATAATATGAGGTAACTTGCTGATGAAACTTATCAGCCAAGCTATTGAAGCTGTTAATTATGTAAACACCATTGAAGAGAGATTTCTTGAGGAAGAAGTTCTCAATGCGGATAATACTCAGTTTTGGGAAAATAACAAAAGGTTAACTATTGAGAACTGTGTTACAGTGACTAGTGTTGGCCCATTCAAAATTTGTATAGCCTGATTTTCATATTCAATTCTCTCTCTAATAGCCCCACCTCACTCTCTTCAGAAGTCTATGCAACCATTCCTTATCCACACAGCTGTCCAAAGAAAAACTCTATTCCTAACTCTTCTTTAAACTTCAAATTTTATGTAAAAAACTTTACAGTAATTGAACCGAGATTCAATCTGAAGTAAAAGCATAACAAAAGTTTCTTATCTCAACATTGAATTAATTATCAGCACTGGCACCTCAATCTATTTACTGTTTATGACATGCTAAGACAAAGCATAGACCCCACCTTTAAACCTAATTTTTTTCCAAAATATTTTGGCCATGAGTGTGGTAAAGTTGACATAGAACATGACCTCAATTTCTGTTGCTTTAAAATAACACTTCAGAAATGAAATCCAATTAAATCCACATATATTAACTATAAAAGACTTTAAATACTGCTGTTGGCCTACATAAAAGCTTATGTTTTTCAGCCAAAGGTAACCTAACACACAGATATGGATTTTCAAAGATATAGCCCATATAGAAACACACTAAATGTTCCAAAGTAATGACAATTATAACTGCAGGACATGAAATTATGTTCCATAAGCAACCTCTTCTTTACTGAGACAGAAGTCAGCAAAGTACTTTTGACATACTTTCTATAAACAAATTACTGAAGGAAGTGAATCCTTAAAGAAAAGAGTAAAAATACCTGTATGAAAGGATAATCTTGCAAGTATTCTTTAGTATAATCATGAGAACAGGGGAAATGTGGACCACAAAAGAGAACACGAGTGACGTTGTTATCACTATTCCTGGCCAATCCCTCCATTTTGCAAGATGTATCTGCAATAAATGACCTCATAATTAAAAGAAGGTTTTTTATCCTATTTTATTTTGACAGGGCTTATAAGGGTGAACTAGGAATGAAATGCCAGACCAAAAGAAGAGTGTACCATCAAACATGTCTATCTAGGACCTGTTGGTGTGCCTGCACATATGTTTGTATTACAATAGCATCAAACTAGCTAAGGATTTAGACTCAACCAGACCATGCGATAAAGCAAAAGTTATTGAAGAGTTTAATGGTTTTCAAAATTCCCAGGACACCCTAGAAAATCTAACATAATCCATTGATTTCGCATAAATAGCTCAACTCCCACCTCTTTAATGAAACTAAATTCTAAACAATATCATATTTTTCTTGTGGCATATGAACTTCTGGTAAAATTTTCCATCCTCCCTAAATCTACAGTGCAACTTTTCATTTTAATCTGATCTCACGACATGACAGAGTATTGACAATTTCTTTTACACTCCCCTTCCGTGCATGCCGCATGAAATGCTTGAACGAAAGATAAAAGTCATACAAAATGGTATGATCTACACCACTAGTAATCACTGAACCATGCATTTACTATCTTTCAGAGAAACGAGAATACATTGAGCATAATTCGATCTAAAATTAGAAATCAAAGTTGATCTAAGTTAATAAGACAAACAAATGCAAAACTGCCCCAGAATTGAAACAGTGAAATGCTGGTAACGGTTATATGACCAAACAAAGATAAGAAATAAAAATGTTTACAGAAATTAAAATTTGAGTCTTACCAAGTTTCTGCTGCTGCTTGTGAATTGAAGAGACTGTGGATGCAGAATAGTTCGTTCAGAAGTTCTTCCTCAACCTACCGCTCTTAAGGCTTCTGTGAGGTAGGTCTCTAAGCGGAAGGGTATTTTACAAAACTAACCCAGGTCCCCGACCTTTTGATATTTCTTGTCAGTAGATATCAAAAATGGATATTTGCACTGATATGTCGATATTTTCAAACTTTTACAAATAAGGACTTCATTAATTTGATCTTCAAAATTTTCTTTATTAAGTAATAACATATTTTATGTTAATTTCATGAGGATGAAGATGGAGATTTTTATGCGTATGATTTTGTACCCGAATTGATGACAAAGATTGATAGAGAAAAAGGGTGATTTCTGTCATCGTCCACTTGTTGCTATTAGTGCATGGAAAAGATAAAGAAGAAGAAGTGAAATTGGCTTCTCCTGCATTAATGGCAAAGAAAAAGAAGACAAATTGTCTTTTTCTTTGGCTGCATTGATGATTAAGAAGAAGAAGAAGTTAATTTGACTTTCTTTTGTGACATTAATGGCGAAGAAGAAAATTTCAAATTTTCTTCTTCCTTAGTTGGATTGATGATAAAAGAAAAAAAAGAAGAAGTTAATTTGACTTCCTCTTCGTTAAAATTGATATTGATTTGGGTAATCTAAGATGATAGATTTTTTTATAAATAGGTGACTTTAGTTTTTTTAATTCCATTAATCTCAATTTAATTTTTCTCATTCTCATAATTTTTTAATTTCTTTCGTAATATTATCAAAACTCTATTTGAAAATATTCTCTAAATTATTTGAGAAAATTATATTGAGTAAAAAATTGTAATATACTTTTTATAATAAATTTTTTTTTCTACCTGTGATTTTTACTTCAATTATTTTAAAATATTTTTACGTAAATTTTGTATTATTTTTTTCATCTTTTATTATTATTATTATTATATAGTAAGCATTGTCTCCTATATATGATGAATGACTAAACTTCTTATTTGTATTAATATAATTATATAGTAGGTAATCCCTTCTAAATATTATAGAAAGTCAAATCTCCCGTTTATAATATATTTATTGTTGTGTTTATATGGTTGGCAACGCCACCTTAATTATGAAAGATAAATCCTTTTATATGTATAATAATTATTTTGAATTTTAGTAATAACTGCAATTAAAAGTCCTAAAGTATTCTAACACTAGTTTCTATCTATCTTGTGTCAACAGTTTTACCTTCTAAAAAAAAAAAGTAGATTTCTTTAATATAAACCAAGTTATATCGAATCTCTTCATGTTCTGTATATTGTAGTGTATAAACCACAATATAATATACAGAAAACGAAGATATCTTATTAGTTTTAAGATGTTGATTGCATGACTTAAATTTTGCGTCAATAGATGAAAAAAGCAGTTCTTTCCAATCTAATATGCCATATTACTCTATACTGTTCTCTGTTTTGCGAGTGTTCTATGTATTATATTGTGGTTTATACACTCGTCGATAAGTATGTTATTCCTGTATCGATTAACTATTGGATGGAAATAGTTGTATTGTGGGCCTGTAAATAAATTTCTTTTGATAAACGAAGCATATTAGGTTTCTGTTTGTGAGATAATGCATCATTTCCTGCATTGATTATTATCTGTAGCATTGACTGAGCTTATTCTTTTGGTTACCACACCATGTATTAATATGAAAGAGAAAAAATTTACATGAAAATATATAAAAGCTTGGAGATGTGCATGGAACTCCATGCATCATCTATTATTTTTGGCAAAAGTAAAGGCATTTTAAAGCTTATGCAAAAGCAGCATTTGCAGGCTTTGGGGGGTTTACAAGAAGAATGTCAAGAAGTTGATCAATTGTGGTAAATTGAACATCTGTGTACAGCTTGGAAGCTTCAATGTCCTCCTCTCCAAGTTCAAAATGCATCAATTCACCCTTCACAAATAAGCAGTGAAGAATTGCTACCGGTATATTTTCTGGATGGGGCAGGGCTGCAACAACAGTTTTAACAAATTTGATGAATAAATAGGCTATATATAATCCATGAATAATATTATGTTAAATTGACTTTAGCCCCTTTAATTTTTTATATCTTACATTTTAACCCTCACAGATTCTCAACCTAATTCCAACCTTGCATCAAAATTTTGTCTAAATTACAATCAAATGCAGACAACCCGCTTAAAAATTTCTTAGCATAAATGTTTTGTGACGATAATATTTTCTATTTATTTTTTAAATTATTTTGGGTTGCAATAATATGATGTGAAATAAAATTGCAAGAAAAATAAAATAAAAAATCTTACTCTCTGAGAGCTTCACGAGTTCTTCCTCTGGAATGTGAACCCTCTTGAAACTCCTTCCAGTCTTGTGCTCCCAAAGGGAGATTAAATCAAGCTGTGATACGATATTATATTCTGGCCGATAAATGACAACTCGATTGCATGTTCTTGGGTCATTTGCTACTTTTATAGTCCATTTTGCTATATCCTCTTCATAATTTAACACAGCTGAACATATACAACGTCAAACAGGTTGTAATATTTTATAAAATAAGAAGGTTGACATAGGAGACAACTGCATAATTATTTGCTTGCACAGGGCATAGATTTACCTTTTGCTTCACCGCTTCCGTAGACATGTATATGGTCTCCTTGCTCGTGGGGACGAAGCAAGTAATTGACGAAGTAACCACCAAAGCAGTTAGCTGAGACAAAGGTGTAGGGAATTTCGGCTGCTTCAATTTCCCTTCTTACCCTTCGTTTTTTTTCCAGGAAAGCTTCAAATGGAGGAAGAGGGCTTACCCTGTCTTCCTCACATCCAAAATCTGATGGAAGAAATCTCGACCAAGAAAACAAATACACAATATATGAATAAACGCAATAATTATGGTAACCTACATGAAGGGAAATGCGTTAATCCCATTAATTGCGGTTCCGAATTTTCTTGTTCTTGCAAGTGAAATGCTCATTCTCTTGAACGCTTAAGAGAAAAAAAAGAAGTCATGAAGCAAAGACCTTAATGTTGCCAGCAACTTTGATGGCTTTAATAATTTTGAGTTGATCAAGAACCTGTGGGTAAGGTAGCGCAGATATCACCACATCTACTTCCCCAATTGCAGATACAATTTTCTCATGCTCGTCCAATTCTCCCTGTTTCATTTCGTCATGAATTGGAATCAAAACTTTTAGTTCGTTAAAAAATAGATAAATTATCAATAAAAATTCTTTGAAGGTCTGTAAGATAAGATATTCTTCATTCTTTGGAAATTCATTTAAAAAATAGTAAGAGACAGAGATCGAGTACCTCGACAATGGTGACACCCATGGCCTGAAACTCTTTGTGGAGTTCAAGCTTGGAGGGATTGGTTTTTTGTGTAATAGGACGAGCATAAACAAAAGTTTTATGGCCAAAGAAAACACTTGCTCTCACCATATATTTGCCAATATATCCAGTTCCCCCAAATATAAGAATTTTTGTGCTTGTGCTCTCATCATCCATTTCTTCCTTTCACTTATTTTAGATTCTCCTCTCCCTTAATTTATAGACTGTCCTCTCCCATAATTTAGATATATGCTAGCTAGCCAGTAGGTATAGACCAGATTGTGAAAAATGAATGGAGGCATCCAGCCGACAATATGTTCAATGATGTTAGTTAATTTGGTACATACTCAGATTCTTGCATACAGCTGTGGACAACAGGCTTCCGATTGAAGATATTTTCTGTCCTTACTATGTTTCTACCACAGTTCAAATTGTGGCCAGTGGCTGAGTGGAGATTGGTGCATTTAATTGGATGGCAATGGGCAGCACCTTTGAAACGTTCAATTACAATTGTAATTAAAACCAACATTAAAATTGTTGCATGTAGCTGAGGGGAGATTAGTGCAATTGGATGGCAATGGCACCTTTGAGACCTTTAATTAAAATTGCAAAACCAACATTGAAATTGAATGTACGTGGTGGTAGCCAAAAATTGAAGTGGGCGGCAATTCTCACTGAAATTGAATGCATAAAGTGTTGGCCAAAAAGTGTAGGGGGTGGCAATTCTTGTTGGCTGAAAATCCGAGGTTTCTGCTATAAATGACCAGCTTTCTTTCTTCATTTTATTCATTTCCACTCAATCTTTTTCAATCCCTCTTCGTTGCAAAACTTTTAAATTTCTCTCAAAACAAATTTTGTTTAAGTATATTTTTTAAAATTTTTGAGAAAATTATATTTAAAAAAAAATTATATTTTCACTTTTTATAATGAATTTTTATCTTTATCTATAAATTTTATTTTATTTAAAAATTTTTCGAATAAAAGTCCTTGGCATTATGACACAAATCACTTCCTCACTCCAAAGAACTCAAAAAAATAATTTACTAACTTGCTTCCAATCCGTTGAGATCAATTTACATGTGAGTAAATGAGTAGCGTAAGCTTACAAACTAGCAATGCCATTGATGGTGCATGCCCTACTTGTTTCTTTAATGGAAATAGACCAATCAAACATTTATGAATTTAGTCCTCAATTATGCCTAGTTCACTTGCTGTTTTCATTTTAACTTCTTTTTCCTCCACAACTTTTAGCATACCCATTTATTTATTTATTTTTTTGCATATACATGAGTTTTCACCACTAGTCGGGTGGCAAACTCATGACCTACTAGGGTTCAAAATCCAGCCAGAGTCTGACAGTGAAAATTTGATGTATCAGTAAGTAAAAAGAACAAGAAGAAGAAGAATTAGCATATGCATTTCTTCATATATTCATCATAGCATATAAACAAGTTTTCGTATATGTAAATATAAAGTATATGCATTTCTATAGCCTAGATTCCGATTAAAGGTAAAGGCCATGCCTATGTGTCATATCATATGCACCAAATATAAATCCATTGTGTGTATGAATCATGTTTTCAAGGTTGTATTTGATACTTCGGACTAGATTAATTCAATCAGATGTGATTAGGGTCTAGAATTTAGGATTTAAGTTGTTTACAGAAACTTGTCAATTTTATATTAAATCTATTAAGGTCATGAAGTATGCTTCTTAATTTTTTCCATCATTTTATTTTTCATTTGGCATGCGGAGAAAAGCTGTTTAAATTAAGCCTCTTCAAAGGCGGTAGCTGTGGCCTCTGGGGGATTGGAGAGAACAGTTTCAAGCTGTTGATCAATTGTGGTGAAATCCAAATCTGTATACAGCTTGGAAGCCTCAAGGTTCTTCTCTCCAATCTCAATGTTCATCCTCTAGCTGTCAAGAATGGATGCATCTTTATTTTCCTGGACGTGGTAAGGCTGCAACAATTAACGTTCACCATTAATTTTAATAAATTGTTAAATAAATTTTTTAAAAAACGAAAATAAAGTTTCTCTCTCTGGGATTACTTCACCAGTTCTTCATCCGGAATATGAGAAATTCATGCCAGTCTTCTGCTTCCAAAGAGAGATTAACTCAAGCTGTGATATAATATTAGCTTGTGGCTGATAAATGACAACTCGATTGCATGTTCTTGGGTCATTTGCCACTTTCATTGTCCATTTTGCTACATCATCTTCATAATTTAAGACAATTGAACAAATACAAGAATCTGTATTTTGCATAAAACGCAAACTATATGACAGTGGCTTAATCATTGTCTTGGAGCTACGACATGATATACACTGTCAATTATATATATATTTTTAGCAATCAAAACCAATTCTATGAGTCTAGTAGATCATAATTTAAAATCATCAGTTGTGTACACAAAATATTTCTATTCCAAAAATAAAAAAAAAGAAAAGAAATTATGGCTTGAAATAAATTGCCTATTCTAATTAGCCCATCTTGTCCATTCTCCATTTTAACGAAGAGAGAAATTATATTTTCAAATTTCAAGGAGATTTTTGTTATTTA
>CP135557.1:577212-596299 GCA_032402905.1 Khaya senegalensis | reverse complement strand
TAAACAATATTATTACAAATTCTACTATCATTGGTCAGTCTATCTTCTATTTTCAAATATTCATGTGTAGAAAACGAGAAAGGAATGAGGATTTTGTAGACATGCAAAGCAAGCACGAAGCTCCTTCAAATTCCTAGATGAAAACAGTGGAAGCAATGGAAACGACAATGTTGAAATGAATTTACGCTCGTTACCTGTTCTAATGCGTCAATCATCTGTTGCATCCATTTCACAAACTTTGAAGAAGAGAGAGAGAGGAAGAAGGGATTTTAAGAAGCAAAAGCTGCTAGCTTTTAGAGTAATAAAGATAGAAAATGACGAAGCTAAAAGCACTTTCCAAAGGAGTGAATAACAATAGAAGACAGAAATCAAGTATACTTGAATGTTGAAGCTGTAGCTTTTGACGAAGGAGTTTTTTTCATGTGGGCTGAATGCCATGCATGTCTTTTCAGACTGCTTAACCACAATGGTTATCCATACTGCCTCTTTCATGCAGCTTCAGAATAAAATCCTGACAGAGAAAATAGAAAATTTCCATAAACCACCCCTGAGTTTGACAATGAAAACCAGGTGCTGAAAGATTATGGCCAATACTCTCTATTGTGTTCATTGATACTTATTTGCCATAAATAGAAAACTATGTCTTTATATGAAAATATTTAATAAATTAGGGACTTTTATGTTATTCGCCTATTTAATGGTGTTGATTCCTTGGGCAAAATGGGTCCGACCTTTATCGGGAATAAACAACAAACACGCCGGCCAGAAAATCTGGGAGAGATTTCGAAGGGGCAAAAATGGCGACCGTCGGCACCGTTAATTTGCCAACGAATATGTTAACCAACGCCCTCTCTCCCTCAACTTCGATTAACCATAAACACGTTCTCTCTTCGCAATTGTCTTTCTCTTCGAACAACTGCGGTTTCTCTCTCCGTTTGAATGTAACCACTTTCCGCTGCCGAAAGTCGTCGTCACAGCCGCCAGACGCTGCCAATTTCGTCGTGAGAGTTTGGATTGCTGATTTTTTATTTAATGAAATTTTTTATTGAATCGAGAATTTGGTAACTGTTGTTTTCGTGTGGAATGAATAGGTGGTGGCGTCAGCAAAGTTGGAACCTTTGAAGATTATGATATCTGGAGCTCCTGCTTCTGGTAAAGGTACTCAATGTGAGCTCATCACCAAGAAAGTAAGCATTTTTTCCCCCCCTTAATTTGGTTTTTGTTATCTCACTTTCAGTTATATAATTCTTGACTTTATAAGTATTGCAGTTCCTCAACTTTGACGTTAATTGATTGAATTGAGAGATTTTGTTAGATATTTTTATAATATAGTGATTTTATACTATATGTAGAAGGTTAGGATTTTAAATTAAAATTTTGACACTAATTTTCCCCCATTCATTGTGTTGAATTTAATTGTTTAAGATAGATAAACTTATAAGGCTCCGGAATGGTGTCATATGGAAGATCTTGTGGTGTTTATCCCTCTATTAGGCATTCAATGAGCAGTTTGTGGTTGCATTGTTCCAAAACTAGACATGAATAAAATTTTGGGAAATCAGAGTTAATCCCATTTTAAACAAACTGTAAGATCATACTATCTTGTTGATATTAGAAAATGTGTAAAGACTTTTGAAGAAAGGTTTCATGACTTGTATCACTGCTACTTTCTTTTGATTTTTATTTGCTCGGATCAATTATTGTGCAGTGTGGCAAAAGGGCTTCGAGCAATAGGCCTCAAGAATAATCCCACATCAACCTTGCCCTATTTTTGCTATGCTTTTCTGTTTTACTGTTGGAATTTCCACCTGTGTTCTTGTTTGTTTCTATTTGTTTGAAAAGGTGGCATCTTTTTGATCTGGTCAATTCTATGCTAGGTTTCAATCATGCAGTGAAGCCAGATGTCTAATTGCGCTTTCCACTCACCAAATAGACTATAGAGCAGTCATTGGTGATTGCTTGGTTATTAGATAGTGTATGCAGCTTCCTGCTCTGAAACCTTACTCAAGTGACATGCAGAAAGGAATAGTAGCGTGGTATCCAGACCTTGTTTACTCTGTTTTCTGTAGGTAGAGCTCTTAAGTTAGATATTTGTATATTTTATAGACAAAACTATTCGTTACACCTTTCTGCAACCACTAGAAAGACGTGATTCAATAGTTAAGATCCATTGTTAGTCAATTGTTTGCCAGTTGCTGGTTGCTAGTTGTTATTTAAGGTAATTGACTGTTATATTCAGCTATCTTCTGCTTTTCAAATATCTTTTTGTTGTTAAATGAAATTTTCACAAATTGCTGATTTATAAATGTTCTAATTTTCATCTAAACAAGAACTGTTTTTACTTTTACTTAGTTGTACACTCTTACAATTTGATCATTGTTGGTCAAAAGTTCAATCTAATCATACGATTGAGATAGAAAAATATACTTGCTGCAACACATGCAAAGTGCATGATCAAAGAGTCACACTTTGCCCTAAAGCATATTATAGCCCTCTGTTTATGCTCATTTCACCTGCTGTGTGGAGATGATATATTGCCCCATTTAGGTGAACTTACATGTATTAAGTCACCTTAGAATAAAAAGGAAGACTATCTGAAGATGGTTTCCATTTACCACCTCACCTTTTTATCTTTTCCCATTTAGGACTATGTTTCTTTCCGTTAGTTTATGGCACAAATGCATACTGTAAGCTGAAATTATTTATTATATCCTGAACATATTCAACAGGTGTTATACTTAGTTACATGCTCAAATTATTGGGCCCAGTGTTTTAAGAGACTTAAGAGGAAAATGACAACTGTTTTTTGGTTCAAACCATTTGCTTTGAGAGGTTTAGGCTGTTATTGGCAGTGCTATGACCATGGAAAGGTAAACTTAGCATTTTAACATGATATAGTGAAACTTTAGCAGTTTTAGAGAATGTGGAGGCAAGGAGAAAGTTTGTCTTTGGACACTGGTGTTTTGAGCATGCTTACTCTTCATTCTTTTTTCAGGTCATTGTTATTCCACATCTATTTGCAGTTGCATACAATGCATCTACATAACAAATAGCATAATGATGGATCAAAGAAAACGTCAGTTTTCAGATTAACACTGAGAATATAATTATTTGATGGGAAAGGTGGTTGTGAATGGATTAAAAGATTGGTCAAAATTTACTGACAACCAATGATTTCCTAGTTTAACCCAAGGTCTGCTGTTGGCAGTTTTTCTGTAAATGGCTTTCTAGGCTTTCTAGGTTAAATTGTTTAAACCTTTTTCTATATCTTCTCACCTGAAGAAATGCACACAGAGTTAATGGTTCATGAAGAAAGAAATTATGACCACGATTGCATTAATACAGCTCCCATTAGACATTTGCTTAGATTTTAGGTTATTTATTTCCTAGTCCAAATTGTCACAGGTCATTGTTTGTCCAGTCTTGATGCATGTTTTCTATTCTTACTGCACTTGAAGAAAAGTAGATTGAATGAAGTCATCCTCATATATGCAGTATGGCTTGGTGCACGTTGCCGCTGGGGATTTACTGAGGGCCGAAGTTGCTGCAGGAAGTGAAAATGGAAAGCTTGCAAGAGAATACATGGACAAAGGACAATTGGCACCAGACGAAATTGTTGTCATGGTAGGGGCGGCATATTTTAATTTTCTATAAAAATCATTCTTTCTGCTGATTCCTTGATTTTGTTTCTACAGATGGTGAAGAATCGTCTGTCACAGCCAGATTCTCAAGAAAATGGCTGGCTTTTGGATGGATATCCTAGGAGCTCATCGCAAGCAACTGCTCTCAAAAAATTTGGCTTTGAGCCTGATCTTTTCATTCTGTTAGAAGTGAGAATTCTTTCTTGCTTCTTTGTAATCTTTGAATGTCATGTTTTCTTTATTAGTACTCACTCGAGTAATAGATAGTTTACGTGATGCTTTGGGT
This sequence comes from Khaya senegalensis, assembly GCA_032402905.1. NCBI lineage: Eukaryota > Viridiplantae > Streptophyta > Magnoliopsida > Sapindales > Meliaceae > Khaya > Khaya senegalensis. Next base: position 592,372 of record CP135557.1, on the reverse strand, counting down.
AAGCTGTCCAGATCTCTAATTAAGCTTTGTCCAACTATGTTTGCAGGTCCCAGAAGATACTCTTGTGGAGAGAGTCGTGGGTCGTAGGTTAGATCCTGTAACTGGGAAGATCTATCACTTGAAGTTTTCTCCACCAGAAACTGAAGAAATTGCTGCAAGGCTAACCCAACGCTTCGATGATACCGAAGAGAAGGCATGACCCAGACTCTTCCTTCTAGTTTGAAAACTTTTGACTAAATAAATTTCTGCATATTCTTTGGTCTCTTTCTTAAATTGCGGTGTTCCACCTGTATGATCATGTCCTGGCTATTAATCAAAGTAATTCAAAAGAAAGCTTTAACAGTTTTCCCATTCGGCTCGCCATAGGTGAAGTTGCGATTGCAGACTCATCATCAGAACATGAAGGCAGTACTTTCAATGTACAAAGAAGTTACAATCAAGGCATGTGACATGATATCTTCCTCTTTTTTGTCCCCATTTATTTATTTATTTAAATATCTTTGCATAATTATATAAATGTTATCTTGCAATTTAGTCATAGTTATCTTGTAATTTTATCTCAGAACTGTTGTATTCTGATTCTATGATTTAGTGTTAGTTGCTATATGTTTATTACCATGACAAGCTTTTTTTTCTGAATAATCTAGAAAAGGGAAAAAAAATAAGAAAAAGAAAATTCAGGCACACGATTAGGCTGGTTTTGTAGTTTTTGTAGTTCTTTCATGAAGATATCTAAGTTGGACAACTTGTGTTATTCCTTTCAGATTAATGGAAGTGTTCATAAGGAGGATGTTTTCGCTCAAATTGACAGTGCTCTGACAAATCTACTCGAGGAAAGGAAGACTGCATTGGGATCTTTGGCTGCATAAACTACAAAAATGAATAGGTAAAAAAGAAGGTTGCTGTGGCGATCTCTCCCAACTCTTGATAATCATCATACCGTTCCTTATACTAAGGTTTAGTCATGGCTGTGCAATAAGTGGTTCAGTGGTAAGTGCAATTAAATCATTATTACATACCAATTTAAATCTTGTCAAATGATGGTTTAAAAATAATTTTTGAAGTGTAAAGTCAGGTTATTCAAAATTCATAACAGAGTCCCTCTTGCACAATTTGAATTAGATTTTTACCTTTTCTGATTTTCTGCATCTTGATGTTAAGTTCAGTCCCCTTGGTTTGTGACTGGACTTTGGACCTGGCAGTCAACTACCCATTTATTTATACATCATCTAGTGATTCTATTCCATGATTGAGTAAATTTATTCACAAGAGGTATACATGGGGACATGCATATTATTTTTTATGGGTAGTTATGCCTATTAGTCTTCCATTATTCAATGTCATTCAATCAAGACCTTTACACCTAACAAAAATATGAAAGTTGTGACAACAAATATAGATATATTAGGTATAATTAGAGGTATGATTTTGACTCTTCAATATTTTATGGCAAAAATCATTTATTTCCCACTTTCCAATTCTTCATCAAATTCATACCCAGCCTTCTTGACCCTAGAAATCCAAATATGTTGTCCAAAGTCTATTTTCTTCACAACCAAACAATTCTGAATATGGAATGGTTAGAAAGAGGCTTAGACTTGTTCAAAGCTACGATAATGTTTTCTTCTTGTTTTGAATTATTAAATTGTTGTGGTTGAATTGATTGAAGTTTCTTTAAAAGATTTGTCTAGCACCCTTAATCTTCAAACAAATTGAGCCAGTGGGTACGATTATTTTAAGTTGATGTTTGACATTTATAATTTGTACATTAATTTATGAAAGAAAATTGTGTGAACAAGTTAGGGTTCCACTTGGTTATTAATGATTGGTGGAAGGTTCACCCATGCATTCATTGATTCTTCATTCTCAAAATTTTCCTTCCATTTAACTGTACAATTCAGATCTGAATTTCAAAAGAACACTGACTTTTTCCTATGATTTAAAAACATATTGACGTGTGAGTAAATGATAATGACACGTACTCCAAAAATTGCTAGCAAATGGACAAGGGTACACCTTTAATAATAAAAAAAAATGTTACAAATTTATGAACAAAAGAATTGGTTTTGCTCTGCGAAGATGGAGGAATTTTCATTTGCGTACATGAATTTGCCTATGTGGAGGAGGCAGTGGTCGATCGAGAGAGTGCGGGGGAGACCAAACAAGCAGCCAATGCTCTCTCTAAACTATTTACAATCTCAGTCATTGATGGCCTATCTCGTCCTTCTAATGTCACACAATCTGCTGCCAAATACCCCACATATGCTACCGCTTCTATTTCGTATGGTGTTGGTGGTGGCATTTTTGGATCCAAAACTCTGTGAATCTCGTCTTGAACTATGTATGGAACAACAAAATCAACCACATTTCTCGGCACGTTGTTTTCGTTCCGATGAATCGCTCGATACCCTGATAATAGTTCTAATAGTACTACTCCAAAACTATACACGTCGCTTTTTTTAGTTAATTGTTGAAGTCTGTAGTATTCGGGATCCATGTATCCGACTGTGCCAGCTGCTCGGAGCGATAGGTGTGACTCGTTATCACCGGGACCCATTAGAGATAGTCCGAAATCGGATACTTTGGCGGTTCCCGAGGCATCGAGTAGGATGTTTGATGACTTGATGTCGCGATGTATGATTGAGGGTACAGCGTACTCGTGTAAGTACTCAATCCCTCTAGCTGCATCCAAGGCAACCTTAATCCGAGCAGGCCATGACATTAGTGGCGACGAAGTTTGTGGCTTGTGGAGATGATCGTGGAGAGTACCATTTTCCATGTACTCAAAGACCAAAGCTAGCTCATTGCAATCGTCGCAGAATCCTAATAAGCGAACAAGATTTTTGTGATGAAGGCGAGATAAAGATTCAAGCTCGTTGATGAATGCATGGTCTTTGTCTTCTTGGCGTTTGCCAATGGCGTAAGACGAAGTGCTTGATATTTCAGCTCGTTTGACAGCTACTTGGCGACCATCTTCTAACGTTGCTCGGTACACTGATCCAAAACCTCCTGTTCCAATCTTGCAATCTTCGGAGAAATTATTGGTGGTTTCAAGTAGAATTTGTAAAGAAAATTCCTCTAGATGACCTGCATTTCCCATGCTAGCCAATTGGCTAAGCCTTTTCTCCAGAACCGGAGTTGGCAGTGGCTGCGACGGCTGCGGATTTTCGTGTTGGCTTGGTGCTTGTTCACCGTTTGCAGCTGCCTCATCAAGGCGCCCAGAATCATGCACACGGCAGCCTCTAAACGAGCAGTGTTTGTAGAGAAAGAATGCAGATACAAGCACAAAACTCAATGAACCAAAACAACCCACAACTAGAAGAGCCACCATTTTTCCATTCCAACCGTTGCTTCCTGATTCCGGTGGAGGCTGCGGCTGTGGCGAAGCGTCAGGTGGGGTTGGCGGTGTTCCTCTCCAACAAGGCCGGCAGATATTTTGCCCTGGGCGACAAAGATTGCCAGAACCCTCCAATATTCCGCTGCACGGACAAGTGTTTGTACATGTTCCGGGAAGAACATTCTCAAAAACCATTGAACCAGAGCCAAAAATTTCATTTCCCCAACAGAAAAGTGATAAATTTTTTGTCAAAACACCGCAGAAAACATTACGTTTTGCTTCAATCGATACGAAAGGAACTCCCTGCAAAGATGTCGGCAAAGAGAAACCATTCTGCCCCCAGCAAACAACTGTTCCATTGATTGTCATGGCACAGCTGCGATTTTCTCCCAAGGCCAAAGCTTCAAACTTACCTTGCGGCTTTTCACCCGCCGAATCTCCCCAACAGTCCAAGTCTCCGCCTGCACTGATAGCGCAAGCATGCCAAAAACCAGCAGCAATCACGCTGTATTTCCCACTCGCCGTATTTACGATGCTGCAAATATTGTTCCCCGTCCCAAAACAACTAATCTTGCCAGTTGTCGATAACCCACAAACAAAATCTTCACCAACAGCGATGCTAGAGAAATTTTCCCAGATCGAAGTTGAATTGAATTCCTTCCACTGCCAGCATTGAAAGATATTAGTCCCATTAACAATACCACATATGTGAGAGTTTCCGGCCGAAAGTTGCCGCAGAGCAGGGCCTTCATAAATTCTCTTATAATTCACGGCACCACCATCTGCAGAGAATCTCCAGCAATGGATAACCGAAGACGAGGAAACAGAAAAACTCCTCAATGTACACAAGAACCCCTCTCCGGAAACCATCCCCGAAAACGAAGCATTAGTATTAACCCTAATAAACTGACGCGTACAGTTGAGAAAGTTAGCTCCGTCAGAAGAAGGTATCAACGCGCAAATGAGAGTTTGGTTAGAAGTTTCAGATACAGAGAAGGTCGAGAGCGAAGAATTAGACGAAACTAAACAGAGAAAGAACAACATACACAACCAAAGAGAGGTGAAGCAAATAGCCATAGCAATGGAGCACACAGAGTGTTGATTGGATGTGTCATAATTTCATGATCGTATACGTAGTAGAGACAAGAAGAGAAGGGCTGCAGTTGTGGGCGTGGCAATGGACATGATTTTGTAAAGAGAGTTTTGCGATGAAACGGAAAGAATTTACGCGGTTTGATGGAATTCAATTGAGGACCAAAGACCAAGTCATTAAGTAAGAACAAAGAAGATTAATAGAACAAGCGCGTGGTCAAGAGTTTGGAAAAGCTCACCCGGCTACCATTACGTAGTTCATACTGTAAGTATCTTACACGGACGGCGTTACCTTCGTATAAATGATAAAATTATTTTTTTTAATTTTAATAATTTAAACTTTAATTAAGTAATTTTATATTATTAAAATTAAAGTATCAAAAATTAAATACTCGGTCAATATTATTAAATAAAATAAAATTAAATAATAATATTATTATTATTAATATTTAATATGGCTAGGAATAATTATTAAAGATGCACACTTTCCTCTAATGTCATGATCAACAAGTTTTCCACTAAGATTTTAGCCCAAAAAACAAGTAACGGGTCAACATAGATTTTAGTCTATAAATTTGACTAGAAAACTTCATCATTATGACTGGTATAAGGAAACAGTTCTCCTAGATAGCTAGACTTGGCCGCTATCATTTCCAATTCCATGATTTTGTTTCTTAATTAAGTGCTACATATAATCACTTATAATATCCTAGATAAGACAACCAAAATAACATACATACATGCATTTGTACATACATATGAATGTACATACATACATTTTCGTGTAGTGTAATAATTAGGAAAGAGTGATTTAAGGAATAAAATATATATATATATATGTTAATGATTATTGATGAAAATTTTTATTAAAATAAAAGGTTAAACTTATGGGCATTATTGGTATTTCACTAAATAATAAGCTCTTTTATTATTATTATATATTAAACATTTATCAAATTATGAATATAAGTTTTATATGTATGTATGTATGTATGTATGTATGTATGTATGTATATGTGTATTTATATTCTTTTTTGTAGAACAAAGAAAAGGTCCTAATTAATTAGACTTCTTAAGGTGGAACAATTTGTAAAACAATACATTTAATTTGTACTTGAGAGGAAAATTAAGAATAAAATTGGAAAAATAAATGTAAAAATTTATTATTTAAGTTCTTAATTGTTTATATTTTTTATACGATTTAATTTATTTATTGTATTAAATAAATTTTTAACTTTGTTAAAATTATTAAATTTAAAATAAAAATTAAATCAATAATTTTTGACTTGATTTTTTTTAAACAGAAATTAAATTATTATATTTTAAATTGAACTAAATAATTGATTTAATTTGATTTGATTTGGGTAGATTTAATTTCGTTAATTTTCCTAACCAATTATATATTATGTTATTCGCGTTTAAAAAATTATAGTAATTTTAGATTATTTACAAAATTTATGGGGAATATTTTAATAAAATTTCAAACTATGAGTGCAACTGATTTCTGATAACAGAGGGAAACAAAATTGCTCAAATGCCGGTCAGCTACCACCGGCCACTTTGAAATATTTTATGGAAGGAAAAGTGCTTTTGGGAAAGTACAGTGTAATCTTGTGGCCCATTGCTGCTGTTTTTGGTCAGATGGGAAAGTGCTTTTTAAAGAAAAAGAAAATGAGCAGTTTGAGTAGTTGGTGAGTGATTTTGGTTGGAAAGTAAGGAGGTTGGATTCTGTGGATGGTGAGATGAGAGAAGTTGGTTTTATTCAAGCTGAAGCATTTCATAGACCTGTTGCTTTCTTCAATGATCTCTTCCTTGAATTCTTTAATGTTTAGATATAAATTCCGATTCCCATATTACTTATTCCTTTGGATTTTCCTTTCTTTAGTTTGGTTTGTAGCTTTTGATTCTTGCTTTTCGATATGATCATAAGCGCTTTTTCTGTCTATGCATACAGGCAGAAGTGCTTTCTGGGCTTCTTTACAGGCTTAGGAACTCACCTCCAAACAGGTAACTGTACATTATCCATAATCGTAGGTATTATTATGACTCAAAAAATATAAAAATGTTAATTAACAACGAGATGAAGCTGTTCTTCAACATCTCCAGGGGGGCTTTTACTGTGTAATTGATGCATTGAAATTTGACCAAAAAGACTTAAAACTGTGACAAACAGGAGACAGAAAGTAGCTACTGCATTGCTGAAAGCCTGGGAAGCGCTTGCCATTTTCTGGGGCTTTTGAATATCTTGCTCTTTGAGCTTCTGGGGATGATTCCGGTGCTCGGAAACTGTACTAGAATGCAGGTTACCGGGTTGTTTCAGTCAAACCGCCATGGTTCTCTACTTGGATGGGGCGAAAACATCATGTACTTGTGATCCACGTTCTGATCATAATGGATAATCAGACTATGAAAAATTATTTTAACTCAGTGACCACAAGGATGTAATATGCATCCAGCCAAAGCTTTGTGCATATGAATGAAAAGTAGAGAAGCAAATTTTCTACTCAATTTTAAGTTTTTGATGCTACAAAAACAGAAGCTAAAATCACCGTAAATTATCAGCAAAAGTACACGAAAATGATCCAAGCAACCTGACCAGATCACAACAAAATGCTTCTTACAACAGCAAACATAATGAATTACATATAACACATCAAAAATCTATTTCATCTGATTGGTGCATCTATAGATTGAGCCTTCAGCAGTAAATTAAATACAAGATCATAATATATTCATGGAACTTTTGCCAGTATGTGGACGAGAGTAGTATTTGGACAAAAATTCAAACGTTCAAACTTAAGCTACAGGTATTAAAATAACTAAAGGTAAACCTTCTCTGTTTTTTCAGAAGAGCTGTCCGGAGACTTGTAAGTGCACGGATCAGCATCAACAAGCATCTTGACAACATCTCTCATGGATGGACGAAGAGTCGGAAGCTTGGTAGTGCATAGAACGGCAATCTTCAAAACCTTGATCATGTCCTCTTCAACTGATTCGGACAAAACTTGATTATCGAGAACCTTGAGCACATTTTCACGGTTATTGAGATGAGTTGAAACCCAATAAACAATGTCTTTCCCTTCTCCATACTCCTCTTCGATGGGTTTTCTTCCAGTAACTAATTCTAGTAGCACCACACCAAAACTATATACGTCGCTCTTTTCAGAAACTTTACATGTGTATGCAAGCTCTGCCAAGAAATAATGTGCAAAGATAAATTAAGAACTACTTAACATTTGTCAAATTTGTAATGAAAACTAGGTTAGAAAATGAAAAATGCAAATGAAACCAGGGACAGGGGATGAGGAGAAACATTTCTTGACAAACAAGCTTTGAAACTCACCGGGGGCAATATAACCGTGAGTTCCAGCAAGGCAGCTAAAATCAGACCCTTTAACAGAATTTTCTGCAATCTTTGCAACCCCAAAGTCAGCAATTTTTGGTTCATAATCCTCGTCAAGTAAAATGTTGCTCGATTTTATGTCTCTGTGGATTATAGGAGGTGAGCAATCATGGTGCAAATATGCAATTCCCTTGGCAGCTCCTAAACCAATTTTGTACCTTTGACACCAATCCAATTCCGGCTGCCCACCTTTTACCTGTCGGCGAAGGGCTTCAAACAGATTACCGTTAGACAGGTACTCAAACACCAGAAAACTTGACTCTCCTTTCAGTAAACAGGCATAGAGCTTCAGTATATTTCTGTGCCTAATTTTCCCCAATATCTCCATTTCTGATGCCAAAACTTTCACACCACCCCCTTTCCATAGTTGCTTAACAGCCACTGTCCCAACATTTTTCTTCAAATCAAGGCGATAAACTTTACCTGTACCTCCACTTCCAATCAGATTTTCTTCTTCCAAATTACATATTTCATCAGCGTCAATGTCCATTTGGTGGAAAGAGGCAAGTTTGCATTTTGCACCTACTTTCTCCTCATCTGAACCATTCTCTGGTTCTGCTGCAGAATGCTTGAAGTTTTTATAACTAACAAGCAGTAATCCAGCAAGAACAGCTACCAAGGCAGCTGCTGTGATACAGAACAAAATCAATTTGTCTTTGAACATAAATTTCTTATTCTGTGTTTCACTGCAAACATTCAGTTTCGAATTCATAAGTGTTTTAGAATTTTGATCAAGGCAGAGTCTTTCATTACCAAGAAAGGCTCTGTCTCCACCCATCCTTAGAAGATCAGAAGGAACATTTCCAGACAACTGGTTTTCAGACAAATCAATAGAACTCAGCTTCAGTTTCCTCAAGTTATCTGGAATCAATCCTGTAAGTTCATTTCCAGAAAGATTCAGAGAGTTCAAAGAGCTCAGTAGTGAAAGAGTATTCGGAATACTACCACTCAAAGAATTCCGAGCAAGATTCAGGTCCACCAGTCTGGCACAAACACCTATTTCTTCTGGTATTGATCCTGTTAATGAATTTTCCTCCAAATGCAAGGAAGCTAATTGCCTTAGAGCACCAATTTCGAAAGGTATTTCGCCAGAAAAGTTATTTTTATTCAAGACAAGCCTCTCCAAATTTGTTAACTTGCCAAGCTCTGATGGAAGCTCACCTGAAAACCTATTGTTTTGCAAAATCAACTGATTCAAGTAGGCGGAAAATCCAATTTCCAGTGAAATCCCTCCAGTAAATTCATTATCACCAAAATCCATCACTCCCACGTTCGGCAATGCCCAAAGTCCATCTGGAATCTTCCCAGACAAATGATTGTCATTGATTCTCAACCTCTCAAGAGTTTTACACTCACCATAAGAATCTGGCACCTCCCCGGAAAAATTGTTGCTCAGGGCAAGCAAGGCCCACAATTTCTTTCTTTCACACAAGAACTTGGGAAAAGGACCAGAAAATTGATTTTCAGATATGTCAACACTTTCCAGCGGCGAATATCGGCCCAAATTCTCTGGGAATACCCCAGAAAACCTGTTACCATAAATTGAGAACCCAATAAGATAATGCATATCCCCAAACCCAGGAGGGAATTCTCCTGAAAAATTGTTCTGATAGCATTGGAAAACAGTCAAATGCTTCAGATTTCCAATCTCCTCAGGCAACTTCCCATACATCTGGTTCGAGGAGATATCAAATTCCTGCAAAAGAGTAAGGTTGGCAAGCTCTACTGGCATTTCTCCAGTCAAATTGTTTTCATACAACTCAATCTTAGTAAGCTTTTGCAAGTTAGCAATAGCTCTCGGAAAAATCCCACTAATTCTGTTCCTAGATATATCCAGTGTGCCTAAATCCTTCAGCTCAAAAACAGATTCTGGAATTTCTCCCCTTAAATTGCAATCAGCCAGAAACAGGTAAGTCAAGTTCTTCAAATCCCCAATACTCACAGAAATTTCAGCCTCATCATAATCATTTACCCCTAGACTAAGTGAAACAAGTCCTGTCAAACTAACCACCCAACTAGGGAATTTACCTGTGAAGTAATTGAGTGACAGATCTAAAGTTTCCAATCTTTTCAACATGGAAAGATCCGGGATCGGTCCAACCATTTCATTTTCTGAAACATTCAACACTTTAAGATTGCTACAATTGTTTAGCTCTGAAGGAAGTTTCCCAGAAATAAAATTCGAAGGCAGCCAAAGTGTGTTAAGACTCTGTAGGACCGAAATGGACCTTGAAATCTCACCGAACAAAGATTTGTTGTCAAATCTTATTTCCACGACTTTCCCGGTACCCTGATCACAAGTAATCCCCGAAAATCCACACGGCGAATATGCAGTATCTTTCCAGGAATCCAGAAACCCATGTGGATCTTTCAGCTTACTCTTAAACTGAAGAAGAGCTTGAATTTCAACATTCAAGGACAGAGATGGCGGGAAAACAGTTAAAAAACACAACAGAGTCAGAAAATGGAGGGAGAGAGATGGGATTTCCGCCATTGTTGAAATAGTAAGGGGCAGTTGTGGTCATTTAACAAACTGGATTAATAAACTCCATTATTGACCATCCTGGAAACATCTGAAAAGAAGAAGATTTACTGATAATCATAATCTATTCGCTACCCAGATTAAATTTATACTTTTTCTGTAGAATATTATTCAAGAAATTCAACAAACAATATAAGTAAAGTTGATCTGTACATAGAATTGATGTTCAAACGTCAATTTTTTTTATGTAGCTATGGATTTTGGTGTGACCCTTGTGGATTATTATATAATTAAATATTATTAAAAAAAAAGAGAGAGAGAATATTAATTATGTATACTGTACTTTGAAGAGAAGCTACTCATTGCATTGCTTTGCATTTTCGTTATTACAAATAAAAATTATTTTTTAAAAAATTAACAAACAATGAATAAAAATATGAAAAATTATGTGAAAATATGAATAATTTTCGTTGCCAATGGGAAGAAAATCCATGTTGTTCTAAAGATATTAACTTTTTGGGTTAGAATGTCTCCAATATTTAAAACCAAATCCAACTTTTAGATTTCTTTTACTATTAAAATAGTGAATAATTATATTGATACCATAAACAAATTAAAAAAAAAATCGCAAACAGAAAAGTAAAGTGAATTGAAGATTCAAAAGAGAGTGAACAGATCAATAAATAAATAAATTTACCTGAAATCTGAGAGGTTTGTGAAATTTGATGAATTTCAAGTTTCTGCTCTGAGAATTCTGAAACTTCAACACGAACAGACTTCAGGCAGAGAAAATCCTCAATTTTATTATTTTTTTTAATGTTATGGATCAAAACAAGAATATTGAAGATAAGGAGAAAAGGGAGAGTCCAGAATTATACCCAGAAATGAAAATCTCGTGAAAATTTTGACCGATGACCGACTGCGACTAAAAGTTTTGATGTCTTCTGTGAAAGCGAGTAGCGAAAGTGAACGTTTTGGATGACCGAGTTGCAGAAACAAAGTGGGTTGCCCAACAAAAGTTTTGGTTGTTTGTTTACAAGAAAATAACTGACATAAAAAAGGGGAGAAAAAGCTGGAATTTTATCGAGAAAAGAAGCTTCAAGCCACTGAGAACAAGGGATGGCGTATGCTGTGTTATACGAGAAACAACTAGCCTCAGATTCCCAAGAAAAAAGTTTGTTAGTTACAAGCCAAAAAGCTATAAATTTTTGTCTCTGTAGAAAAAGCACTTAAATTTACTTGAAGTTTTAGCTACTCAAAGATTAAGACACGCACGCGGAGAAAATGACAGAGAAGAGAAGGAAGAAGAAAAATGAAATGAAGGGTAAAAATCTGGGAAAGAAAGCATTTTGGATTTAGAAGCAGAAGCAAAGAGACAAAAGTGCTTCCATAGGATGTTGTTCTTGGCATTGTTGTATTTCATTATCACTGCTTCTAAGTACTTACCTCGTTGGTGGGAAAGGTTACATCATCAAATTTTCCTTATTGGGACTGTTATTGATTTTTATCATTTAGGTCCTTAATTCTTCATATTTCATTTAATAGATCCTTATTGTTAATATACTCCCTTAAATTTTGACAATCATAAATCTTTTATTATTAATAGTAATTAAAACTATAAATACAAATAACATATTTTTGTAGACTTACAGTAAAATTAGCGGTTGAGTCAAAAAAATAAAAAATAATATAAACTATGTGTCAAAAATATAACAATATTATATAAATTTAAATGAAAAATTATAAATATTTTTATTCTTATTTTATTATTAATTAATAGAAAATTAATAATAAGAACTTATTTATAAGAATATGATATATGTATTCTTACGTAAAAAAAAAAAATAAAATCAATGATAATAAGTTATAAAAATCATAAAATAACAAATATTCAATAAAATTAACAGTAAGAACATTTTTAACATAATATGATAGATTATATCTTTGTTTGAAGAAGTAGCTAATAAGTATAATTTATAATGGATTATAAGAATAGGAAAAGAGATAACTAAAGAAATTAACAATGAGGACTTATTTAACATCAAATGGATAAACTATGTTCTTATTTAAATAATTATAATAAGTTAGGGACTTACATGACAAAATCCATTGAATTATTTCAGTTGGAGAATGAGTTGGATTTTCCTTGTTGTGAGAGAGTTTTAAAGTCAAAAGTAAAACCAAAATGTAGCAAGAAAACAATTAAACTAAAATGAGGTAAGTAATAATTATGTAATAATCCAAGGAAAACAAAAACAAATAATATAAACAAAGAAGGTATTTTTCTAACCGCCCTTCGCTTTGAAATGTGAATCTCATTAATATATGACCATGTATGCCCATACTATATATTAATACACTTTTTTATTAGGATTACCATTTTTAGTGCGATTGATTAATTTAATATAAATTTAATAAAATATAATATATTTATGTATTTTTATATTTATTTTTTAACTTTTTATTATAAATTTTAAATTTTTATTTATATTTCAAATATTATTCATTATATATTTTAAATTTTATATTTTAAATTTTTTATTACGTATTTTAAGTATTATTTATTATATTTAATTTATAAAATTTAATTTTTTTTATTATTTTAAATTTTGCAATAATCGTTTCAAATTCATAACACAAATTTTTGGGCTACATCAGTACATTTATGTATGATAGCCAAGTCCCAAACTCAATAAAAATTTGCGAATTTAATTAATACAAAATGATATAATTATTAAATATTATAATACAAAATAATATAATTTTTAATCATGTCATATTTAAATTTAAAATTTTTGATATATAAACACATTTTTACAATGACTAAATAATCATTTTTATATATTAACTCATTTATAATTTAATAAATTTATTTTATATTTTTTAAAAATATTTATATTTTTAATAATTTAAAAATTATTTAGTTATATTTATAATAAAATTAATTAGTATTTAGATATATTTTATATTTTATCATAAATATCATAAAAATATATTATAATATGCAAACAAAAATGTATTAAACATGTGATACAATCACCATCTTGTTTAATCATTTAATAATAATATCATATGAAATTTTTAATTTTTAATATGATTATTAAATAAGTTGAGTTTAAATTAATCTCTATTTGATAGGACACAAAAATAATATAATAATATAAATTCTCACCCTTAATTTTTATCTATAATTTTTTCTAATAAATATTTTGAATTATCCAATTTAACAGCAGGCTTTTTTCCCCCTATTTTTGGCATTGGTGGCAATTAAAAAGCATTTATATTCACATATTTCTACTCCTATGTTAATAAGGTTAAAAATTAAACTAATACAACAAGAATTTGGAATTTTTACTTTCAATTCCATTAGGTCAAACCGTGATAAATTAGTTTGATGATTAATGATGGCCAATGTGAAATGAAAGCAATAACTTCACAAACTTGATTGGATTTCCCTGTTTGAATCATATTAATTGTTGTCTTGACTTTTGAGCTCCTCTTTAATTAAGGATTGATGTTAATCTAGCTTTTAATTTCTAGAAAAAGAGAGTTCATACAAATAATAGAACTAGTTAAGAAAATAAAATCAAAATTATTATTGTTGTTTAGTTTCTGTACTGCACTGTTGAGTCACCTGGAAATTTTTATGCTGAAAAGATAAATTTTATTAATATACATCTCATATTTTTTATATTTTTTAGTTTTTTAATATAAAATTTAAAAGTTATAATAATTAATGTAAAATTTAAAATTTATAACATAAAAAAATTTAAAATACATATGTAAAAATTAAAATATATAATATAAAAATTAAAAAATTAAATACATATTAATTTTATGTACGATATAATTCTTTCTTTTTTTTTTTGAAAAAAAAAAAACTAGAAAACTTGAATGCAAAACAAGTTTTCTTTGAGTTGTAGAAAAATTGTGAGTAATAATTTTTTTTTTAAATTGTAAATGTGTCAACACCAATTTTTTAATTAAATTTGATGTGTAGTTTTAAGTATAAACATTCAAATTGATTCAGCTTGTTACAACAAAAGTTATATTTTTAAAATATATTAATAAAATTTTAATTCAACATTCATAATAATTTATTATAAAATGTCAATTCTAAAAATTTTATCGGTTAATTTAATTTTAAGATTATAATTTAAAAAAGGATTTGAAATCTAGACTAATAAAATAAAGAAAAATTAACCAATAACAATATTTAATTTAATTCTTTCAGACAAAAAAAAAATCTCTAATAAATCCTTAATTATGTGGGCTAATCTCAAATTTTCAGCATGATTTGTTTCATATACAATCCTTATAAAATAAAGTGATAGACAAAGAATTAATATTTTCACATGGTAGGAAATTTGTAACATTCAATTAATTTGTTCATGCATGTTACTTGTCATGGTTCATATTCTTTTCGTAGGAGGAATCGGACGAAAGAGGAAAGAACAAAATAAGTTCATTTTAGCTAATAAAGTGATCTAATTTTCAGCAGTCCTAACTATCCACAACCACCCATTTTGTTCTTCATTAGCGTAAGAATATTTCAATAATTCTTTCCTCAAGTCAATATTTGGTTTAGGCTAATAAGGTAAAATTATTATGATTGGTTGTTTATAAATAATTTATTGAAATTATGTCATGTTAGGTACAAGAGTAAGTAAAATAAGGTGCAATTTCGAGTTTACTTAAAATTAAAATTTATCTTAAAAAAATTTAATTCCTAAATTTAAATCTATTCCTGTGATTCTGTTTAAATTAATTTTAAAGTATTTTATTTTATATTAAATTCAAATTAAAAATTAAAAATAACTTTTATATAATGAGTTAATTTAGCATT
>CP135557.1:477588-572403 GCA_032402905.1 Khaya senegalensis | reverse complement strand
TTTATAATAGATATATAATATTTAATTTTAAAATATTATAATTTATTACTTTTAGTATATTTAACCTTTGATGTGATGTGAATTAGACCACTCTTTTGAGTCAAAAACAAATTCAAAATTGCTTAATGGGTGACAATCCAACTAATACAAAGTATAATAAATTAAGATATTGAGAATCAAGAAGGGGCCATCTGCCATGGATCTCTTTAAGAAAATTCACATTTAATATAATGATAAACCAAAAAGCAATTCTTTACTTCCCAAGTTGTTGTTTGAAATTTTATCATCGGATAAGAGATTATTTTTATATTAATCTTTCTTTCTTTCTTTATATTTATTATTTGAATTTTTTTTAAAATTAATTTTCCTTTTTTCTACGAACAATTACTTTAAAGTACACAAAAAATAATTAAAAAAAAAGAGTTTTACAATAATATTTTAAATATAAAATATATTTAATTTTTTTTAATTTTTATATCAATCGTTTTAAATTTTATGATCTTTTAAATTTTTTATATTATATATGTTATATTAATTATTTTAAGATTTATATATATATATATATATATTTTTTAAAATTTTATACTGCTTGATTCAAGTAGCAGAAACAGTAAAAGAATATAAATGCAAATTGGGTAGAGAAGAATAAGAGTGAGAATAAGTGCAAAATCTTTTAGAAAGTTGAAACAGTATTTCAATTTGAAGCCAATTGCAAAGCCTCGAGTAAATGCTGCCAAAATGCATTTTCTTTTTGTCAACTTGCTTACATACAGCTTGGGATTTAATTCAGAGCAATGATATATATATTGCTTACATTCACACGTTTCTTTCTTTTTTTTTTTTCTAATTCTGTGTAGAATATGTGAGATCAAGTCTTTTTCTTAATAAAGGAAATACAACTACTATTTATATATATTTATTAAAGATTGAAAATTACTTTTTTGTCTTTATTTTTTAATTATTTTTTACATTCTCTCTCCTTTTTTTTTTTGGGCTTCAGCTGGATATGACAATTTAGCTAATGATCATTGAATACCATTCTTACAGCTAAGGACGTTAGTCATTTGTAAATTTTTGACACGATTAATTAAGCAAATCAAGTTTTATTTGGTCATTTTTTTTGTTATATAATTATAATAGGATACAAATCCGACATTATTTGAAAAATTGCCTCAAAATGTTAAAAATTTGATGAGCCTTCTTGGAGTGAAATTAAGCAATGAATACAGAAACAAAACTCAGGATGAATAGCCTTAATTCTTGTGGGCTGGCTCAATTGGGCTCGCATGTATGCAGCATCTTACAACGGAAATCATAAAACATAATGAAATCAGAAGGGTCGACTGTCTTCGTTTGAAAGTAATGCATGGAATGTCATGCAGCCAGAATTGTAGAACTCCGTAACAATTTAAACGAGACCTAATTAATATTGTATATTCTTCAGTAACTTTTCTACCAAAAAACCGATCTTAACTGCCAAAGAAAAATGAAATTATTTCTTTCTAAATGTAGGTTTGAATCTTAAAACGTATAGAATATGATTGGTAACACTTTTTAAATTGTATTTAAATAATTAAATTAAACATGTAAGAATCTTAAATAATTCTGTAATTCTATATACCTTAGTATGAGTTATAAGATGGTATCAATCGGTACCGACAACGCATTGTTGCTATGTGTTCCTAATTTTTGAAGTCTAATTCTTGTTTAAGCGAAAAAACAAATCCAACACACGAGTAGAATCCTTCGCTGGTCTACACATGTAATGCAGTAGAGACTCATAAAATCACCATGGATCATGCATGAAAATAAGGCAAAAAAAAGAAAGAAATGATGGGAGAAGAAAACCATTAAGCAGAATACCTCCGGAGTGCTACGGGTATAATGAGTGGAGCCGGAGAAGAGAATCCTTCGCTGGCCATCATGATTAAAGATCTGCCGTCGTAAGTCACTTCACCACCACGAACGCCGCCTACCACCACCATCAGCAGCGGCAGCAAAAACCAACGCAGTGGCAGTGGCAGCAGTAGCAGCCTTACCATCTTATTAATTTTCTCAAACTGCATACATCTCAGTACACGCGCTACTCTATCAATATATGAATTGAAGAAACACTACCCCGTCCACTGCCGTCTCTAGTTATATGCCAATTGAAGTTATTCCAAACACTACTAGAGATTCTAATTTATTACATAAAAAATTCGGACATTCCAAAAATTTAATATCACAAAATTGAAAAGAAAAATCAGCTGGGTTAAGACATTTAAAATTTTATTAACTAAGAAATTTATTCAAGTACATAATTCTGAAATGGAAATAAATAAAACACTTTAAAAATAAGTAGGCAAATTTGTTTGCCAATGAGTCTGACATGAACTAGTACAAATTTTGAAATAAATCACCAAATTCTTAGAGCAATTTATGCCTGAATGGTCTTCAACGAAACTGGAAGTCCTTCCATTGGAATTGGAGATGTAATGTATTCAATCTTTTCATTTGGAATCACCTTCTCCCATTTGAACTTTGTCACAAGATTGTGAATGAAAACCAAGATTTCCAATCGAGCGTACTCTTTTCCGGGACACATTCGAGGTCCTCCTCCAAATGGCACAAAAGTGTAAGGTGCTGGACCGTTCCCTTCGAATCTTGAAGGATCAAACTTCTCTGGTTCTGGGAAATATTTCGGGTTCTTGTTTGTTGTGTGGACAGTCCAAAATGTCTGCAAGAAATTATATGGATTTTCATGATGAGAGTTCATCCATAATTATATGTAGGGTTTAGTTGTAATATCCAAGTACGTACCTTCCATCCTTTTGGGATGGTATAACCAGCATAAGTGAAGTCAATCATGGCCTCTCTAAAAGCTCCATTAGCAGGTGGTGCTAGCCTCATCACTTCACATGCCACACACCATGAATACTTCATTTTCTGTATATCTTCCCATTTCAGCAAATCTCCTGTTTCTTTTGTCTCCAAAATCTCCATTTGTTCTGTACTCCAAAAAGCATTTATATCATATTAAACTTCCCAAATACCAATTGTTGGTGTTCCTCAAGTTTAAAATGTCATCCTTCATACCACTTTATTATATAAATGATACAAAATAAAATTCTTAATTATAGTCATTAAACTGATAACCTGAAATGTTAAACTTGATTATGAATTACCTTCGAAGACTTTACGGTAGACTTCAGGATACTCTGCAAGGTACTTGACAATGAATGTGATTGCAGTACTTGTTGTGTCATGGCTTGCAATGAAGAAACCAACAATCTTATTAGCAATCTCTATTTCATTCATTCCATCAAGAATCATGTTAGTAACCAAATCCATGTCTCCGGAATCTCTATTCTCTTCCAGTTCCATTTTCCTATTACGAATAATGGCATGAAGCCGCTCACGAATCAATTTTCCTGCTTTCACAGCTCTGTTGAATGTGGTCCCCGGAAGATTTATCGGCACCGACATCAGCCCGGCGGTAGCCAGAGCGAAAGGCTCAGCAAATTCTGTCACTTGTTTGGGATCTTTAACGCTCATAAACAAACGACAAGCTAATGCAAACGTGTATTTTTTCGACAGAGGGAAAACTTTCACTTCTTTGAACGGAGACCATTGTTCCTGTAAATGTTCTTTCGCCATGGAATCCATTACAGGAATGTAATGCTGAAGGGATTCCGGCTTGAGGAACGGAGGAAGATAGCTACGTAATTTTGTCGATTCTTCTTTGGAAGAATTGTTTACAGATGAAGGATCCATCAAAGCTTTTTTAATGGAGTGTGGCCACCAGGACGTAACATATTTGTTTTGTCCTGAAAACAAAAACTTGTTTCCTGCAGCACCACAAAATACTGCCATGTCTTCTCCAAGCAGTGATGTCCGAAAAACATCCGGCGAGTATTTGCTCGTTCTGTCGGTGATAAAGTTCTCCGGCAGTCCTTTCCTCGAGTCCAAGACATAGGACAAAGTCTCACCAATGAAGGGCAATCCTTTTTTACCTGGAGGAAGATTAGGGTTGGAAGATTTGCGAGTGAAGCATATGTAGACAACAGCTAAAGAGACGTAGAGAACTGCAAAGTGAAGGAAGTATTGATAGAAGAAATCAAGAATCTCCATGTTTTTATTATTATTATTTTTTTTTTAAAAAGAAAATCTTGCAAGTATTTGAGCAAATGGATGAGAATGTCAGCAAGTTAGGGTAATGATTTTTATAGACAAGGGATAATAGAATTTGGGAATAACAAATCAAAATTTGGTATCTGAAATCCTATTTTATTTCATAATTGGATGCAAATGTAAATAAGGACAAAGGGAGAATATTATGAGGTGAAATCATTAGAAATATTTGAGTTGATTATCAAAGTGTTATGATATATATATTTCCAGTAAGATCTTTTTAATTGTCTTATTCTGGTAATTTTGCTAGATCATAAGCAGACAACAATGAGAATATCAAAACTGTATCGATTAACACTAATCAGTTAATTTAATAACATTTTGTTTATATCATAATCTCTTGTCTTTAGCAATTAATTTTCCTATACATATTCCCCCCCTACTAGACTTCAAATTCAAGAATATTCAATTATCTGTTGTCGACTTCAATGCTTATATTATTAATTTCTAATATTTTTAATTATGATTAATTTCACCTCAATTCCCTTATTATTCGATTAATTAGGCTTCATTTATTTTTCTTTGTCAGCCCAGTGTTGTGCCCAAGTACGAAATTGGGTTTAGTTGATCTGGGTTTGTGCTTACTATTAGCAGTATTCATTTATGTTTTAGTTAAATTTTATTTTTTTATATTTATATTTTTTAAATATCTCATAAATATTGAATAATATTAAATACTAAATATTTGTTTGGGTAATAAGTTTCACATTTTTAATCTATTAATATTAAAATAAGACAAAGATGTAATAATAATAAAAATATATTAATTTAGATTTGATGCTTTTCAAATATCTTCCTATAACTTTTTATTTTGTTTTGTATATAAATTTTGGTGTTTACGATATGCTTTTTATATGCTTTACTACATCATACATCATCACCATTAAAAATAATTATATATATATTTTTATAAATATTATAAATACATTTTTTAATAGATTCTTAATTAATACGCTTTGTTAATATCAAACTTTCTATTCATGAATTGATTTCTCCTAATTTATTAGTACAAATAATAGTATATTTAGGAATAAAAATTTGTCAAGAAAACTTTAAATAATATTGCATATATGAATAATATTATTTTATATTTGAGACTAAATATCTACTGTAATAATTATTTTACTTTCTTTTTTTTTGTATTTTTATCAAAAAAAAATTTTTTTTAACGATTTTTGTTGAAAAAAAATAATTTCTATGAAATTTGTTGAAATCTTGATAGGCTTTTAGAATTTCAATAAAAAATATCAAAAAAAATATGAAAACAAAATAATCATTAAGTAAATATTTGATCCAAATATAAAATATTATTTATTTAAATAATAAATATAAAATAACTTAAAAATTAGACTATTTTTATTAAAAAAAAAATCCCCACTATTCATTGTATCTATTGAGACAACTACAGAACATTAGTCAAAATAACAGTCATAGATTATGAATGGGAATGCGACGACTTTGTTGGATTTGGATGAATGGTCATTTCTTGTCCCATTTGGAATCCCATAAATATTGATCAGCTAACTTAGAAAATTGCATTTCTTTGGTCAAATTATTCAATTTTGCCTATTAATTAATTTTGTTCTAATTTGAACATGCGAACAAAAAAAAAGCAAGATGTAATAATAATCAAAATAAAGAGGAAAAAAAAGTCTAATACATTATCAATGAAAATGATTGTGACCCAATTTATTAAATAAAAATAATTATGATACATACAAATTATATTTATAAATAAAACCGGTACAATTTTTTATAACTTTTTTATAATTATTCAATATAAAAAAGTCTAATACATTATCAATGAAAGTCAATTCACTCTCTTATTTTTTCTCACTTTCTTTTCATTTTCTTGACAATCAAACACCAATCAAATTTAAAAAGACACATGTTTCATCAATTAAATATGTAATTTTTATATAGTAAGTACATATAAAATCCTATCAAATCAAAATCAATTAATTTTATAGAATATCACAAACAACTTTATTAAATGAAGTGTCATTTTTTCTTCCGTATAAAATTTTTACGAAAATTTTAGATAAAACAGTCTTATTCTATTATCATTATGAATGTGATAAGATAATTTTATTAATAAAATAAAAAATATATATTTATTGATAGTAAATGAAAAAAATTAATAAAAAATCTCACAATGTAATTAATATAGTGAAAAAAATTTATAAAATATTTTATTAATTTAATAATTTTATCATATCAATAATACTAATATGATAAAATCATCTTATTTAAACTTTTTTTTCCTACAAATATTAGTTAACTTCGAAAAATGCCATTAATTTGGTCAAAATTTCTCACTTTAGGTTAATTTGTCCCGATCCTAATAGGGACAACAACTTAATATACTATTAAGCTAAAAAGTAGGATAACTTTTTTGATATTTTTTTATTATTTAAAAATTAATTATTGTAACATTCTTGAAAATTAGAGAATTAAATGAAAATAAGATTGGAAATGAGTTAAAATTGCAGTAATTACCTTCCTTATCAAGATGTTGGTGTTAGGTTTAAAAGAAAAAAAAATGCATTAAAAAAAATTATTATGCATAATTTAATTCACTCTTCCAATTTAATAAATTTATAAATCTCAAACTAACACCTACTTTTAATTAGATAAATTATAACTATTATTTAATTAAAAATTATGTCTATAATTAAGGTGGATTATGATATATAAACTAAAATTTTAGTAAAATTTTATTTAAAGACGGTCTTAAACGATCTCTTATTTAATATATAATATAAAAGAATTAAATAAATTAAAAATTAATTTTTTAATTATTAAATCAATAAATTAATTATTAACTGTTCAAATTAAAATTAGTTACACATTAATTATACATATATAGCAGAATTAATATCAATCTTTAATAGTATGACCCAACTATTTATTGTATAAAAAAATATGGTGTCACAAATCATGCTCTTCTAATTGTTGTGTTTTGATATGAAACATGCCCTTGGATTGATTTTTTCAATCCACAATCACATGAATCTTTTCAGAGATACAAATTTATAATTAAAAATAAATTTAAAATTCCAGATTGCCAAATTTGTAGGCATTATTTGCAATGGCAGGACTTTTATTTTGTGTTAAATCTAAAGGCTTAATCCTTTAATATATAAAATTAATTGGAGATAAGTCCACAAAGGGCAACAAATAATGGCATAAAATATGTGAAAGCATATCTTTTGGCTACTGTTTCCATGTGCTAATGACTTTGAAAATGCTTCAAACATGGTAACTAATCACAAATAAGACAACCCCCAATTATTTTATATTCATTCAAACTTCTTTTTTTTTTAGAATTTTATGTTGTAATTTTAGAATTTTGTATAAAAATGTTTATGTTATGATTAATAAATTTCTAAATTTTAATATTATTTATCAGAAAACTTTAATACTTGATTAATGGTATGACTTTGAAATGTGAAATTCATGATAAGATTTGGGATATCTGTAATCTTATTTAAAAATTAATTAGTATGTATTTATTCTCAAAATAATAATAGTAAATCTTCCAGTTGTGAGCAGGGACGCTTCACTTGGTTTAGTTTACAGCAGTTTTGGAGAATTCAAAAGCAGTTAAAAAAACCAGAATCTACAGAAGAGAGGAAGAGAGAGAGGAAGAGAGAGAGAAAGAGAGAAAGAAAGCATTGAAAGTCCAATATCTAACTTTGGCAGGGAGAGATAAAGAAATATTAAATAGCAATTCATATCAGTTGGGGCTTTTGGAGTTATAAAACAGTTTATGGCCGTTCGTTCACACATTATTTTTCTTTCTCTTTTTAATCTTTATTTTAGCAAATTCGTCTCACCTGCTCTTTAATTTGTTATCTGTGTGTCTGTCTCTTTCTTTCTCTCTGTTGTGTGAGAGCAGAATCATTAAATATTGACGCTTCAAATATGAGATTTTTGTTTATTTCCACCTCACTTTCCCTGAAAATTTCATGATTTTCTTCCATTTTCTGGGAAAATAGTCTGTGGGTTTTGTGTAAAAGTTGATTTGGGGAGATGGGTAACCGGTTTATTTGCATGATAAAGAAGGATACTAAAGAAAGTGGATCGAGAAGTAAGAGACTGGGTCGTTCTCAGAGAAAACTGTTAGCCGAAGAAGAGATTTTGCATAGGCAAGCTTTGTCCATGGCGATTCAGCAGCATCAGTTGTCTCGGAGATTTGATGGATCCATGTCTAGAAGAATTGGAGGCTCAACCAGTGCTAGAAGACATACTGATCCTTTATCTAATGGAAAACAGGTCAATATTCAATAATATATATTTCTTTTTATTTTTAATGATTTTATTGTGTTTATTGTTATTTTTTTTTTCATCATTGGATCTGTGATGATGGTGGTGTTTCATGATGAAGTTTTAAGGTTTAGAAAGTAAAAAGCTTTAGCAATATACTAATGTTTGTAGTCTTACTTTTTGGTGAGGACTTCAAAAGTAAATCTGCAGAAAGTGTGATGGAGATAATCTATTTTGCTTTTAAGAATTTTTATCATTAAATCATGCGAAGTCAATAAATTTTTTAGTCTTGAATCTTAAGCTTACTTTGGCACAGAAAGGGATCTAAGCTGATCAAGGTTTTTCAACTAGTGTGGTGACTCGCCTCACATTTAGGTGTTTTTAGAAGTAACGTATTGAGTATTATAATCTTTAATTATGTTTTGGTATGTCAATAGGGATATTGTCGATTGTCTATGAAACTTGACAAAGGGCTACTCTTGATTAACTCGTTGTTAGCAAGGTAGAAGGTATGAGAATTGTGCTGAAAGTTGTAAAGGGTAATGGAAATGGTTATTCAGATGTTTGAAAGTCCTAAAATTTCTGGGAGCATGCATCTCATTTCCAAACTTGAAGAAACAGTTTCTGATGCCAGGAGTGAAGAAAATATCATTTTTGTATAAAGCAGGACAAGGGCTAGATATGCACAAGCAGCGACTATTAGTTCTTATTAAAACATATTAAAGCTTTTAGCCAGCGGAAGATCATGGATCACTTTTTTTGTATGGTTCTGCATAAGACTACCTGTAATGTTGCTTAGTTAACCTTGACGTTTATAATGAAGGTACCTTGCAAATACAGCTTACCACATTTGTACAAGTATGCAGTTATTTAATGAAGTTTGGCCGTATATATTTTCCGGCGCAATTTTCCTGTAGAAATACTTGGCACTATGAATTTTACTTATTCTGCATTTTGTTCATCTAGAACAAACCTTTAATGTGCTTATCCTGCCTCCAAGTGGATTTATATGATACTATGATTCACTTAATTATGTTTCCTGTACAGGCACCAAAAGTTCCGGAGAATATGCAGTATAAAAAAGTTGTTTTAATACACGGAGAAGGGTTTGGAGCATGGTGTTGGTACAAAAATGTTGTTCTGCTGGAGGAAGCAGGATTGCTCCCCACTGCCTTAGATCTCAAAGGATCTGGTATTGATCTGGCTGATATTAACAGTGTTACAACACTGGCAGAATATTCAAAACCATTGATTGATTATCTTGAAAACCTTCCCGAGGATGAAAAGGTTACATGATATGCGAAATGCTCCAATGATACTTATTCATCTCAAAAACAACCTTCTGGACATGTGTGTTTTTTGTCTTGTGCAGGTTACTCTGATAGGTCACAGTAGTGGAGGTGCTTGCGTTTCTTATGCTCTGGAGCATTACCCGCAGAAGATCTCAAAAGCAATTTTTCTCTGTGCCACAATGGTGTTAGATGGCCAGAGGCCCTTTGATGTCTTTGCAGAAGAGGTATTTTGAATGCTTAACACTCCACTAAGTTAAGGTGTAAGGATTGTTGATCCTGTAAGAAAATTACAAAAGTTCTAAAATTATGTCAAATGACTAATGATTGATGCATACTTTATGAATATTAACAAGCTTTAATGAGCTCTACTTGTGACAACACATGCCTATCCCTATGCACAACTCCCCTTTTTCACAAAGAGAAATATTATTCAGCCTTGGTAGTTATGTGTTTTTTTAATTCTTGCATGTATGCAATTCGATCCAGTCAGTTTTCTTCTTTAGAATTATTTAATTTGTACAACCTCACTGATAGAATCAGTATTGCAGCTTGGATCTGCAGAGCGTTTTATGCAAGAATCACAGTTTTTGATCTATGGAAATGGCAAAGACAAGCCTCCTACAGGATTCATGTTTGAGAAACAGCTAATGAAAGGGTTATATTTCAATCAATCACCAACAAAGGTAATATTAGAATTCAAGGCTGTCATTTCACTCGACGAATTCCGGCCTTCTATTAATCATTGCATGACGCACCAGATTTTCATGAAGTTTAATGGAAGCATTTTCAGGATTATTAAATTTATTGTCTTATTACACTGTCCCCTATCTCATATTGTAGAGTAAGCCTGGGGGTGTAAAATAATGTTAGAAAGGAAAAGCCTTTTTAGTTCCTCTTTTTAGTGGCAATGAAAACACAAAAGTTGCAGGTATGCTAAAAATACTGTATGGAACTTTCTATGCTTTTTGTGAAATCCAGGTCGACATGCGATGCATATTTGCAAGTAGATGTTGGAGCTAATGTGAAACATGATATTCTGCCATGTTTCGTTTTTTCTTTTCATGCATCATGTCACTGTCATAATAATTGGAAGTCCTTTACCAAAACAGAAATGACGAGTCTACTTTTTGTTTGTATGATCGAAATTCAAACAATCCGGCCACCGTTGGACAACCATAGCGTGGCCTACTTGTCCTTTGTTGTCCTCAACATGTTTTCATCTATGTTGCTAATCACGTGTAGTTCTGCATTCCATTTTAACTCTTCCAACAAGCATTTCATGCGTTTGATTTGGATGTATGAATTTTACTTCATTCCAGGATGTTGCGTTGGCTATGGTTTCCATGAGACCTACCCCGTTAGGTCCCATCATGGAAAAGCTGTCATTGTCTCCCGAAAAGTATGGATGCGGAAGACGTTTCTACATACAAACATTAGAAGATCGTGCCCTTTCACCGGATGTACAAGAAAAGCTAGTTAGAGAAAACCCACCGGAAGGAGTTTACAAGATCAAAGGAAGCGATCACTGCCCTTTCTTCTCCAAGCCACAGTCGCTGCATAAGATTTTAGTCGAAATTGCTCAAATTCCATAGCTTAAAATTTCAGAAATCAGAAGAATTCTTTTCATCGCATTTATAGAAGAAGAAAGTTTGCAGATTACTTACTGCACGTAAAACAGTTATGCATTTCGTATTCTGTATAATTTCTATTCTGATACAGATATAAAAAAGTAAAATGTATCGATACCCTATTTCTTAAGCAAATGTTAGATGATAGAAATCACTGCTATGTTTTCTTCCTAGCTTTCACCATTTGCAGAACAAGAACTGTGAAATTACTGATGAGAAAACTTTTATGTATCAATAAAACAACATTACATAAATAAAACAAAAATAAATAAATAGAAGTTGTAAAACAAGATAAGCATTGCTGGAAACCACGTTACACTATCTACACAGCTCAGTATATTCGGGTTCCAATTCCCAAATCAGCAAGTGTATCCAAAGGAATCTTCCTTCCCGTGATGATCCATCCCCAGCAACCAAAAGAGAGCTAATGCATGAATGTAATGGCCCTGCTTCTAGATGAGAAAGAAATCCAACAGCAAGCAGTTTGGTTTAGAAGCATATTTACTGTACAACCAGATGACACCTGATATCAGCTGAGTAATGGTCAAAATATGATTTCAGGCCCTTAACTTTGTGTCACCAGAAAACAAAGGTAAGGACTCTCTACAGGTCAAGCAGAACCTTTGGTTACAGCTTTAATAACACTGCTTCAAAGGATTGAAAATTCTTCAGATAGTATCACAGTAGTTGAAGCTCTCCCATCACTTGACACAGATTTTTTGTGGATAACAATCATGCAATTTCATATTGTATCTGAAAAGAGATTGGATCCAAGAGCATGGGCAACAACAAATTGTAGAATCATGTAGGAACTACAAAATTCAAAGGCAAACAAGATCCTCTGCCATTCATTGCAACATCACATAAAAAAGCTAGAGCCTTGCATCGGATAAAGAGTTGCAAGTTCTAATAACTGCAAAACAATCAAATTGGGCCAAGTGAACCAAACAGAAAAGCTCAGTATGTCAGCTTATTTTATTGGGCCTAAAAGGAAAAAATAAAATTACATGATCACAATATCATGAGTTTGGAATTGAGATCAAAGTTAAGCATTTAGCTGGTATGATTGCCATCTATTTTTAGTCATCTGTTTGGAATATAAAAATTTATGCAATTAGAATTCATCTTGAATTTGAGTGAGTTTCTCATGAATTTTCTAGTCAAGTTCTGTTTGACGAAAAGGAAAATCAGATGCATAAAAGTTTTACCAGAATTAGATAGATAATCTAATGCCCAGAAGAAGATTTTGGAATCCACAAGTGTTTCTGCATTCACATAAAAGGTATTTCATCCTCTCATAAGAAAAAGAAAAAAGAAAGGAGGCATTCTGGCCCGATAAGATATTTCACCTCGTGGGCACCCAAGCCTGTAACACCTTTTCTTTTGGAAGACCTTCCCTCAACGGTACCAATGCGCCCATCATCCTTGATAGTATGGGCAGCTACACGGCGACCATTATTTCCATGAGAACCTGGACAATGCAATATTTGTGTGTGTGGAAATGGTACTATTAAAGAGTATTTTCCTTTGTTTTAAAAAACAAAAAACAATGTGGATGACCAACCAATTTAGGAGTTAAACGAAGACTAACTATTCCAAGGAATTACCTCCGCTTGCAGGGGTTGCAACTTCACTGTTCTTGCCTCCAGAAGAAACGTTGTCTTTTATATCTCCATTATTAACTGAAGGTCATCACAAGAAAGTGAGATTCATACATTTCCTACCAAAAAATATAACTGATATAGAAGAATCTGACTGCTAATATCATTGCCATCCAGCATATTCCCAATACTAGTACAAATACCTGATTATCTATACTAAGTAACAACAATACCTTCAGTAGAATTAGAAATCTTTTGAGTGGGCTGCAATGATGAGGGATGCTCCCCATTAGCCTGTGAAATATCAGAACGACAAGTCCAGGCACCGCGATCCAGTCTATCCTTATTTCTTGTACGTTTTTCTGGCTTCTCAATTACAGTACCCAAACCATGCAGTACTTTTCTCACAAATCTGTCATCTGGAGTTCTTTTCGTATCAACGTCAGAAATAAATGCAGGAGAATCATTATTGGATACATGACCGTTAAGAACTGATTGTGAGTTGATAGATGCTGATGGTGGCTTCCCATTCTCCAAATTCAAGGTTTGCATCATCTGCTGAGACAGGACTTTTTTAATCAGCTTCCCCCCAGCCTCACGTCTCTGAATCTGTTTTGGAGCAGTTGCAATGGTTGAGTTTTCTATAGGAGATGTTTCTCCCTGCTCATGCAACAAGGCATTGGGCACCTAAGGTTCACAAAACCCATCAGATACTAGAAATAACTGACTACCAGTTCATGAGACTTGTCAAGGTCAAAATTAATGAGCTTACATTAGAAGTTTCTTGCCCTTTTCCTTTCAAAAGCAGGATCTTTTTCTTTCCAGTATCAGAGGTCAAAGTGATTCCAGAGACAAAACCTTCAACACCAGGAACTGCAATTCAAATCATTACATTATCAGTGCCAGAATGAAAGCTTAACCCACTTTTAATACTCAATAATTTGATATAGATATCCAAGCACCTGAAGCACATCATATAAGTTTTACATCCATAGCTGTATTGTCAAGGAACACAAAACACTAAAATCACACATTATCAATTCTACTAAGAGAAAAAAAAAATGATAAATGTATAACAGGGGTAACACAAGAAAGGCAGGTTTTTGAGACAATTGCATGAAATTAGAATTGTACATAATGTGGCTAGGTGGGAAGGGTGTACAAAAAAGGAGGAAAGCAACCTAAAAGAAAACATTTCATGCCAAATAAGGAAAAATAATTGTTCATAATAATACAGAAACAATTGTCAAGGAAAAATGCATACTTGTTTCACCTTCTGACATCTCTTTTCCAATCAAAAAAGTTGGCTGACTTTCTTGCTTGGGTACTGCAATGACAGTTGATTTGTCCTTCCGACTTGCATTCTTTTCACTGTTCTTTAGAATATACTGACAACAAAGCCAACCCAAAAAACAAAAAAGAGAAACCATTGCAATTCAAATTTATAAATGATAAAAAAAACTTTTTATTCACAACAAAACCAATCAGCCATTAATTTGTCCCTTAGTACAATCATATTTGATATATTAACAATTTAAAAAGGAACAAAAAGAAATAAGTTGTCAAACCAACTTACAAACTTGAAACACAAACAAGTGAGGACTGCCTTGTTCATCAATTTAGATAACTAGTTGCTGTGAAATAAATATTCCATACGGTAATTACCTTTTTCTTCTCTGAGCCTCGTTTGGTGGCACTCGAACCAGACTTGCTTGTAGATGCTGCCCTACTTCTTCTGCCAGCTTTCCTGACAGCAGGGGACCCCTATCATCATTCATAAAATCCAATTCCAAACATGATTATGTATGTTTTAAAGTATCAAAAAAGAAAAAAAATTGAACTAATCAATAATGAGATTACTATATTTTTCATTGTTAACAGAAACAATGAAAAAAATAATAACATGCAGCTAGGGATGAGACCCCAAAAAAATTGAACAATACATATTTGAATGACATAGAAAGAAAAAGACAATATAAATGAGAACAATCACAAGTTATCTGACTCCAAAAATTTTCAGAATTCATCACCAAATTGACTATTTGTACCATATATCCCAACATTACTTTGGAAACAAGGAGATGGCTTGATTAACATAATATCAACTTAATGAGACTTTCCGCACATATAATTCTTAATTGGAATGCAACGAAAGTAAATAGCAAAGCCCTACTAAATTGGGCATAAAAATTACTGTTGAGTAATAAAAACTTAAGTCCCTTCAGAAGGCTAAAAACATACATGAAAGGCTTTAAGCTTATTAGAATATACAATTGAAAAAAAAAAAATTGAATTTTCCCTATGCATGTTTACATATTTACTAAAAAGAAGGGGTTCAATATACCCGAGTTCCACTCTCAGTAGCTCTTCTGTGCCGAACATATTCCATAAGGGGAGTAACAATAGGAGATTCTTTTGCAGCCCCTGTGAAAGATATATTTTAAATCCAAACAACATTAATATATATTTCAAGTATTGCAACTAATATCATAAAATTCATCTGAAAATAATTAACCAACCAGATAACTCTGCTTCCTTCCTTTCCAACTGAATTTCTGCACTTGGGAGATTCTCAACAGGTTTCTCAATAAGTTCGAGAAACTCGAGATAATCTGGGTCTATTTGTTTTTACATAACAAAACAAATCCAATAAATTACTACTGTTATTCCTAACAATAATAATAAAAGTAAAAAATAAAAAAAAATACCCCGAAGAATGGTGCCTTCCCAGCTATCCTTTTTAGCAGAAGAATTAGGAACACGTTGAGAAGGAGCATATTCAACAATGGCCTTAAACTGAGCACCTAAAAGTGAAATCAATAACAAAACACATTAAAAAAATTATGATTTTTTATTGTTTAAGGAAAAAAAATTTTACCTTTTTCATTAACAAAAACATGTCCATTCAACAATTCAGCGAACTCTAATACATCTTCCGGATTCTTCAAGACCACGTAGGCTCTAGAATATCTCTGATGCTTGTGACTGGAAAAAATCAAAATTCAAACTGAAACAAATAAAATAATCAATAATCACAAAAAAAAAATTTAAAAAAATAAAAAATACCTGGATTTTCCGGGGCGAGAGCAGAACCAATTGCAGCAGTCCGCGAAACGATCGTTGAAGAGGGATAATAATTCGGATTGCGAAAGAGACGGAGGCAAATGCCTAATCACCACTTTGGTTCTCCTCAATGACTCCTTCATTTCACCGCATTCAAATTCGACTAATCAAAACCCTAATTCGATTGTTTGTTGTTAATTTTGGGCCCCAAAAATATAATCTTAATCTTTCAATTGGTTTTCAATCATTCATTCTATCCACTATCCGAAATTTAAACATATTTTTCCCCTTTTTCACTTTGTTTCCGAATTCTTCCTCGTCTGTAACAAGATAACCATCCTACAAGTTTCACCCGCAAATGTCAGCAAACGTGTGATTTAAGACACGGGAACGACGTCGTTACTTCCCTCCACTGCTCTCCACACGTGTGTTACGTGCAGGTTAAATTTTTTTTTTAAAATAAAATATTATTAAAAAAATACGGCAACCTACGAAAGGGAAAATTCCTGTAAGGTGACAAAATTCGTTTAAAATAGAATTCATAAACAAGTGGGCCGAAATGAGAATCCAACGGTCCAGTCCGTACGACCACGGGAGTAATTCAGGCACGGTGATTATCGGATAGGTCTCTAATTAAAAATGATATTATAAGAAAATTAATGATTTATTTATTTATATTAAATGAGTTCCACATGATTAGGGTGACAATTTTTGGTATAATCTACCAAACTGATACGAATTCGATACGAATTTAGGTTATTTATTTGTTGAACCTAAATTATAAGTTCGGTTCAAATACTTTAATAATTGCTTAATACTAATAATTTGATAATTATATTTAACTAAAATTAAGTTAATTTTTTATTAATGCTTAATAAAAACATTTAAATTAATTAATTATGTAATAATTTTTAAATTATTATTATTATTAAGTAGTTTATTTAAATTTATATATTTACAGATATTTCATATTTTATTTATTTTAAATTTTAAATAAAAAAAATTCCTCACTAGTAAAATATGGTCATTTTAAGGTAAAGGCAGGGGTCTGTTTGTCCAAAACGAAAAACGTATGAACATTGTGCAAATATTATTAAAAATTGGGGACCTACATAATAAACATCAATTCCAATTTCAATCAAAGGAAAAATTGCAAAATCTCGGTCGTTGAAAACTCGGAATCTAATCAGACACACTCTTCCTCTGTATAAGTACAGTTGAGTGTTCTCCTCTTTCTTAATTTCTCTTATCCGACGCAAAGTCTTTAGTTTTCTCTGTCTTCCCAAGTAAGTAATCTGGAGTTGGTTTATTCCATGTCGAATTTCTTTGGATCTTTGTACGGCTGATTTTCGTCATGTGGGTCTTTGATTTATAATTGAAAATTTTGATTTCTGGCTGTTAAAACGAATGTTTGAACAATATTCTTTGATGGGTATGAATTATTTTGATCGATCGTCTTCATTTAGCTGAATGATTCTAAGAAAAGGAGAACCTGCTTTTATCTAAGGTTTTCCTTTTAATTAATGTTGTTTAGTTGCCAATAATTGGTGCTCGGTTGTAATCATTGTAGTTGACTTGATGCTTTTTGTTTGAAGATTTTAATTCTAGTTATAAAATTGTACAGGAATAATATTTATTTTATTTTTTTATATTTGCGTAATCATGTTGCTTTGCTTTATGTGATGTGATTTTGTCACTGGGGTGGAATTGTGGGATTGTGGAATTACTCTAAGAGGAAGAGATTTCTAGAGATATGTGTTATCACAGTAAGATTACTAATCTAAAGTGTTTTGACATTTTGTGCGATTTAGGTGATTTAATATTTACATTATGGGTGGAAGTGCGATCGATGATGATTGGGAGCTCACATCTCCGTCAAACGAAGTGCGAACTGTGGTTTTAGTCGGCCGTACTGGCAATGGAAAAAGTGCAACCGGCAACAGTATTCTTGGAAGACGAGCCTTCAAGTCAAGGGCTAGTTCATCCGGTGTTACTAGTACTTGCGAAATGCAGCAAACCGTGCTCAAAGATGGCCAAGTTGTTAATGTCATTGATACCCCTGGTGTGAGATTTGTCAATTACTAGATATTTCCTTTGCGTGATTGTTGATGATTGTTTTGGTATATCAGCTGATTTGATGCATTGCAGGACTCTTTGATTTTTCTGCTGGATCTGAATTTGTCGGCAAGGAAATTGTTAAATGTATTAACTTGGCCAAGGACGGGATCCACGCAGTCGTTGTAGTTTTTTCAGTTAGAACCCGTTTTTCTCAAGAAGAAGAAGCTGCACTACGCAGCTTGCAGACTTTGTTTGGAAGCAAAATAATAGACTACATGATTGTAGTCTTCACTGGAGGAGACGAACTTGAAGATAATGAGGAGACATTGGAAGATTATTTGGGTCGTGAATGTCCAGAGCCCTTAAAGGTTTCTTTCTGAAATACAATATTGTTTAATAACTTCATTAATATTTTGGTTGGTTTGTTTGTGAAGTTTTTGGACTCCTTTTAAGATGGGAATTTTGTGAACAAATGGGTGTTTATCTTTGAGATAGATTTAGCAGTCTCGCCATCTTTGTTCTGCTTTCTTTCTTGGTTATTCTAACATTTTTCCTTTTTACGGGTTTGGGGTTTGAGCCAAGTGGTTGGTAATTTTCTTCTTGCATTACTTAATCTTAATTTTATGTGTATTGCTTTGTATGAGCTGTTGTTCCTTCATTTGCTAAATATTTTCTTGTTTTCTATTTTTATGCTTTGATTTCATATATAGTTAATTTTGTGTTTTTATGTGATTTTCTATTAATCTTCATTTAATTTTTTTTCCTTATAATTAACGAGTCCTCAATCTATGAGGAGAAGGAAGAGAAGAAAAAAGATAAAAAAAAAAAAAAAAACTCCTAGCCTTAGCTTGCAATTAACAAGATGGGATCATTTTGCCTTCAGTTTACTTTTCATTTATTTATTCTACTTCACTTTTCTATTTTGAAGGAACTGATTTGTTTATATATATATATATATATATATATATATATATTGGCAAAATTAGGTATATTTTGTTGATGCCTCAGAAAATGCCATTATCTCTTCTGGCAATTGAGATTTGGTCCCTCGTGTTTGTTCATGGCATTAATCACATTTTTTTGTTTGTTTTACAATATGAAGATTTTTCCTTGTGAAGTGCTTGGTAACCACTAATTGTGACCAGCCAAACTTTTTCATGGTATCGTGATATATGTGGATTATTTGGAATTTTCCTTTGTGTTGTATGAAGTCCTGGTTATCTTTTGAGATCCTGATATTGAGTGTATAAATGTTTATCATAACCGTAGTCAACTATGACTAGTATGGAAAGAAATTTGATTTTACTTTACCTTTTAAAAAATTTATGAGCACACTGAATATTGCCTTCATAGCTACTAATGTACAAAGTGGTTGGTTAATTTACCCATCTTTAATAGAAAGGGCTAACATTTGCTATTTTTCCATTCATTTTTATTTTATGTTGATTTAGGACATTCTTCAACTCTGTAAACATCGGTGTGTGCTTTTTGATAATAAGACTAAGGATGAAACCAAGAGATCTGAGCAGGTTGGAAGGCTTCTCTATCTTGTTAACACGGTCATAGAACAGAATGGTGGGCAGCCATACACAGATGATATCTTTGCTGAGTTGAAGGTCAGTTCATTCATAACTATTATGGACTTCCATAAACTGTTTATCCTCGGATTTTTCATGAAAATTGCTTTATTTATGTACAGAAAGGGGCTTCTAAACTCCGTGATCAACAAGTGGAAGTTGATTCCTTGAAGGGGTATTCAAAACGAGAAATTTCAGAGCTGAAGGAGCAGATGCAAAGATCATATGAAGAGCAGCTCAAACGAATTACTGAGATGGTATTCTTTGTGCTCCTTGTTTGGACATCAATTTATGACATGCATTTGTGTTCTTGTGTTCTTGTCTCATACTTGGTAATGATATCATAAATTGTATAATTACATTATGAGTAAAGATTTCTATTGGTATGCTACGATTTGCCCTTTCTGCAATATTCTAAAATTATAGGAAAGCAGTTTAATGATCTTGTACCTGCTGAGATCTTTAGATGAAAATTAATCTGCTTTTCCAATAACAGTCTGTGGAATGATGTGTCTGAGGTATACTAACATAGTTCTATTCCCTATATTCCTGAAGTAAGTAGCCATGTGTGAAATTGAAGTATTCTTTAATTCTTATATTTTTTTTGGTTTATCTGCTTATTTATTTAAGCTTTTGTCTTAATCATTTAGTGTGTGGAAAAATATATATGGAGTAGAGTATGGTGAGGTAATTAAAATTTTGGCTGGAAACGAGAGATGAATTACTCATCATTTATCAGCCTGTTGAGAATTTTTCTTTTACTGTCCAAATATCTTACCCAAACCTGTAGTTTTGTTGTAGTGATACTCTAAGTTTCATGCTCTATTTGCCTTCTCAAGTTGATGCTTTAAATAGGTTGAGTCGAAGCTCAAAGAAACAACTACTAGGCTTGAACAGCAGTTGGCAGAGGAGCAGGCTGCTCGATTAAAGGCAGAAGAGATTGCTTTATTAGCTCAAATGAAGTCAAATGATGAAATTCGCAAGCTCAGAGAGAATCTTGAAAGAGCACAGAAGGAGACTGAGGAGCTGCGCAAACGAGCTGAAAAAGGGGGGTGCACCATTCTTTGACCTAATTGCTTTCAGGTGCTGTGTGCACACTGGCGCGTCTATCACCTACAGACTAGTTTCTTTTTCTCCGTTTTCTACTGTATGCTGATATTTGGAAGTTCATATAGCATATATTTTCTGTGTTTTCCGGCAGTTCTAAAGCTTATTCGCTGTGATGTATATGTTTACAATCCAATTTCTGATTGCACTCTTTAATATAGCATTTGATCTCCCAGATACAAACATATATGGGTATTGCATCGATTTCAAAAGAAATTTGTTTGTGGATCTTGTGAAAATCTTGCCTGACTCTCAGCTCACCCTCTTATTATTCTGGGGAAGGTTCTTGCATGAGAGCACTAGCCACAGGACTGTTCTTTTTTATCCATTCTAAACTTCAACATCACACAATTTTATTTCATATATAAATCCTTGAATATAATACAACAACAGAGTTGAGTTTCAACACGATTATCGTTCATCTCCAGAAGCGAGGATGCCAGAGATAGAAGATAATTATAGGTTACCCAGTGACACATCCACAATCATCTACTTGTATATATACTACATTTTTATGACTTGGTCTCAGAGACTGCAACGGTGCTACACACATTCCTTGGAAAATTAAGTAGCAGATACCATTTTCAGACTTCAGGACTCCCTGTTACTTCACCTGTAAAGAGAACAACAAAACAACAAAAACAAAAATAAAAATGAAGTCAAGATTGAATCATTCTCAGTGTTCTAACTAACGTTTCATTGCCGGTACTAATTGATTCAATTGATAAAATTATTCGTATGGCAACCTCATAACACAGCTTATATTACATCTTTAAAGAGCTTAGTTATAGTAATTTTGATTGGAGAAATATTAAAAAAAAATTACCCGAGATGGAGTATCTTCTTGTCAGAGTGGGAGTAGGTATTTGCACCCTCAATGATAGTTGGACTGAAGAAATTACGAGAAGCTAATGCTTGGATTGCATTCAGCTCTGGCCCTGTCACCATGTTTGCTTGGTGAAACCTCTCAACTTCTGATATCTGATATTTCATAAAAATAAATATTATTGCAGAATTTAAGAAGAACAAAGTAAACAGAATTACAGGAATTTATATACCTTAGAGCGAAGACACACACTTTCATTTTCCAGTTCAATCTCCTAGTAAAACGAGAATAATAAGTTCATGTAGAAGACAAGTAGTTATTCTCTCTTGCAAATAGAAATTAATAGAGAGAGTTTCCGAAAACTTGGAAGGAAAACAAGCAACAATACCCTTTTCTGCAAGTACTCAATTTCAGCCAGCAACATTTCATGCTGTTGTAGAAAAGAAGAAACAGAAGAAAGCAGCAAATTAAGATGATACAAACTGAACAATGAATGTATAAGAGTAACGGTTACTCGGTTATAAACATTTTCTTCAGTATTGATTTTGATGTTTTCCGTACTCGAAATTAAGGCAAACTTTTTACCTTCTTGGACCTGATCCTAGTAATGCCTCGTTCAAGCCTGTTCTCCAGTTGCTTCAGCTCCTTCACAGTCAAAGAACTCAGAGAATCACCCATTAAGTGCCTAATATTGCAAGCAAAAATGATTAAGAGTCAGATAATCTTTTTTTATCGCGTCAAATTAATCATTTTTTACTCATTTTTCTTCTCAGATTTGAGCTTCTTTAAAGCAAACTGAACGACCTGTTAGAATTCTGCAACATTTGAATTTGTTGCCGCAGCTTGGCTGACTCCTGCTGATAATACTGCATTAATTTGAACCAATTATTTTTTTTTTTGTCTGGAGCATAATTAATGAATAGAAACTGAAGGAAAATTGACATGTATTTGAAGTAATTTGTACATAAATGAATTAATTTTACCTGAGCATTGATCTCAGTGACAGAGCCTGTACTTGAATTATCGGAGCATGCCTTCTTGTACCTGTCTATTGTTGACCTTATGCTGCTGATAAAGCATAGTACAAATAATTTTCTAATTAATTGTTAGCAGAATAGGAAAAAAAAAATGCCAAGAAGGCATAAGATCAAACTCAAAGAAGAAAACTATTATAATAATTAAAGCTTCCACAAATCTAAAACTAGCAAAGCTTGAATCATAAATTCAACCTAACATTGCATGTTCTGCAATGTTAAACAGTTCATCCACTATATTTCTAACGTATCATTAACCCTAGCTAGCCATACCCACTCCCTATATTTTGTAAGTGAACAAGTTAACCCTTTGTTTCTATAGTGAAGAAATTTCTGTAAACCATGCATACAGCAAAGAAAAATAAGAAGAAACAAAAACCCTAGATGTCTAGAGAACATCAACCTTCTTCTTCTTCTTCTTCTTCAACTTAATAACATGAAAATGGACATACAAGCTTTGGAAGGGGAGAAAAAAATCCACGGCTGAAATTTGAAGTAAAAGGTATGATTCAGATTGGTTCCTCTGGAAGAAAAGATATGGGAAATTTTGAAAGCTAGAAATGGAAACAAAATCCAAAAGCAAGTGAGATTTGTAAATGATGGAAGAGGAAAGTATCGATCAGAACTACATTATGCAATGAATAAAGATTATTTAATGCCTTGTTGATGTAGTCAAATAATCTAAAACCCTACCTAGAAAAGGGATAGGAAAGTCTTAGCAACTTCTTTCTAGGAAATGGGGCTCCAATGAACTGGTTTGTGTCTGTCTTGTGCAAGGGAACTCTCTCCCATTAGCACTCAAACAGTTACTTCAAAGCTTAAGTTTTTAAAAGCTAAAATTTCATGCACAAAACTTTGTATACTCATTTATGTCAATTAATGTAATCACACAATGAATAAAAATTTTACTCACTTGTTATATGTGATAGAGATTGTTAGACTTTCTTAATATTAATGTTGCTGAAATTCATGTATACTATCGTCTTGTTTCAATAAGTTTTTCGCTGTACATAATTGGAGTATTACACCATAATTTGCAAACTCACTCCATGAACATTGCATTAGAATTTGGGACATGTAACACTATCTGGTTAGATATTCGAACAAAAAAAAAATGTTAATTTATGTTAAATATGATTAGTATAATTTCATATTAATAATATTTACATATTCATGTCTTGTCACAAAATGCCAAGTAACTGTAGCTGAAAGCACAAAAAGGGGCGAGGTGAAGATTGGACAAAAAGCAGAAAAAAGTGGGAATCAGAGTCAATCAATAGGGTATGGGGAAAGGCTATATTATTATGAGAGAATCCATCTGGTCTCTCCATTCACGAATGACAGCATGGAAGAGAAAATCTTGTCTGCTCATTCACAAATTAACACGAAAATAGAAAAAGAGGAAATACACGAAAAGGAGGGAAACTAAGGAACTGTGAAAGATATAAATTGGTTGAAAGATGAATCTGAAAAACTGGTTGCCCATTTTGTTCCAAATTTTGGAAATTATGAATCATCAATTGTATGCGGGCATCTTTCAGCAAAAAAAGGAGAACAGAAAATATGAAATCTTTAAACCTTGTAAGAGATATAAGAAGTGTTAAGAACATAATTTTCAAAAGCATTTAAAATCATGGTAACAACTACAAGACTATGATTAATTTCCACACAAAAGCTACAAACAATGACGATTCTATAACTTCTGGGGAATGAATTTCGCCACTTACAAACAACGTTTACTTATTAAAGTATTTTTTCCTATCTTTATGCTAATTTCTCAGCTCATAACTTCAAAGAAACCTTGTGTTGGCTCGTAACTAGGTCATCATATATATACTTGTTTGTGTGTGTGTGTGTGTGTGTGTATTGCTTTTTCCATCCGTCTGAACAGATAGAACTCAAGTCTCATGTCATAAAGTTGTCAAGTTGTGAAAGCCAGAATTCCATGCATAAAAAATGTCAAAGTACAATAATAACGCTTTTCTATATAAGGAAATTTGCATGCATGTGACTTCAATTCCTGAAATCTAACTTGAGTTAGCATTTACAGACTGATTTCACTGTCTCTTCTCTTCTGTTTTTAGCTCAGAAACAGCTCATCATTTTCTAAGCAGCCATGGATCCATGGTTAAAACACATATATGTAAACTTAAGTTTTGTCCATGATGTAGAACTGAATCCCAGAAGAACAAAATTTCTAAGTAATAATTAAGGGTTATAAATACTTGATTTATTATTTTGTCATCTAAAATGAAATGTAAACAAGCTGAAGAGATAAGAAGGTAGAATTTACTTGCTGTTTGAATACTCGTAGAGGCGGCCGCGGCTGGAGAAGACAATGAGGGCTACTTCAGCATCACAGAGAACTGATAATTCATAAGCTTTCTTTAGGAGTCCATTTCTCCTCTTGCAGAAGGTGACCTGACGATTTGTGGTGTTCTCAATTCTCTTGATCTCGATTTTTCCTCTCCCCATTTCCAAAGAAAAAAAAATCCTTGATATCACTTCTTACAGAATCTGAAACAATCCAATGTTCAGATATATATTTTGTTGTTGTCCTCATTTATCGTTTAATTACTTGGTAAACTTGTTCAATTATATGAAATTTTAAGGAATTTTTTTTTAAGAAAGATCAGCCAAACATTTCTTCTACATGTTTACATGAAATAAAATTACAGAATACATAAATTACAAACCTAGAAAATGGTAAGAAGCGAAGGGGAAACTGCAGCAAGGAATTGAGAAGAGCAAAATCTCAAAGCTGGAGGATTTTGCTGAGTACTCTATAAATGATTGTCGAACCATAAAGTACAAGAACTGATAAGAAAAATTATTTATTTTTGGGGGATCTAAAATAAAAAGAATCATTCATGAAGAAAAGTTGAAAGATATTAAAGAGAGGAAGATAGAAAACAACGATAATAGAATAAGAAACGACAGAATAATATGAGATCTAGAACAATGAGTTCAATATGAATGAGAAGCTTAAAATCTATAAGCAAAAGAAAAACATGGTTGGATTTCAAGAACAGAAGTAGTGTTGTAAGTAAGAAAATTAACATGAAAAATAGGTTAAATACCAAATCAAAGAAAATGTAAAGAAAAAAAACTCAGAAGTGGAGGGAGTAAAAAAGCTAAAAAAAATAAAAAAGAATATCATGGGAAGTAGGTAGATCCGAAGATATAGAATTATGGGGAAACATATGAAGAAATTATATGAATTAAACCCATGAATTTATTACAAAAACAAAAATAAATGATGGGTATGAAGCGAAAATGGAGGAGGGTATACTGACAACGAGGAAGTTGAAGTAGAATGGAAAGAAGATTCTAAAAATATTTTCCTGGCAACAGATCGATAACTTATACAAGAAACCATGCTAAACAGTATAAGTATACGTAAGAAATATATATTTGATGAGATCGATCTGTGACCAAATTGTTGTTTTAAAAGAAGAAGAAGAAGAAGAAGAAGAAGAAGAAGAACAAGGATAAAAAAAAAAAAAAAAAACCATTTACAGACCTGAGTTTTGTCTACACTCCGGCCACTTCAGCTTTCGGAAAAAATTTGGAATCCCAAGGAAGCCAAAATGTTTGCTTAGACTTAGTGTTTAGACTCTCTACCATATTTATAGCTTCTTTCTTTCTTTGTATATCTAGAGAGAAAAGGCAAAAGAGAGAGAAAGAGAGAGCTGCTGAGCTATAGAAAACAATCTGGGAATTGTTTTTTGCCATAAATTTATACAAGGCGTCGTAGTTTTTGCTAAATCAACCAGCTTTGCAGGTGCAAATTCGCACTATAAACAGAAATTTTTGTTGATTTTCTTACATTATTTTTGTTACAAATTGACTAACTTGCCCCTTAAGAATCTATCTAAAGTACAATTTAGATTTTGATCTGACACTATTGTTGGTTTACCAATATCTCCACGAAATTTGAAAGGTTTACTTGGGGTTTAATTTACCCTTTTCACGTATATTTGCACTAGTTGTTAAGCCTTGGTTTGTTTTGAATCTTCTGGTTTTCTGGTCTTATAAATGGAGAACAAGTACCCTTTGTAAATGTTTTTCAATGTTGAATTTTAACTTCGTTAGTGGTGTAAACAACAGCCTTAGAGCAATCATTGTGTTTTCTTCATGCAATCTAACAATTCGTGAATTTCTCCTCTTACCCTGATAAGAGCAATTGATGATGATTTAATTTTTTCTAAAACATTTGTCGGGGTTAATGTATAAGGATAATATAAGAAAAGTTAAGTGATTCAACCGCACTCCTAGAGAATATGATGTTATTCATTTTGGATTTATTACAAAATAATGTAAGATTGTCAATTGCACTTCATTCATCCACATTCCTCTCTTTATCTTTTTCTCTAGTTTCCATGGTACAAAACTCGGGCATTACACTCATTTTTAGCTCAACTTTTTTTTTTTTTATGTTCTTGATTTTCTTGTAAATTTATTTTGTGGGTAAAGCTCATTCTTCTCGAAATTTATTATTATTTTAAAAATATGTAAAGGTAGTTTTGGAACCATTTAAATTTTTGGAGTTATTTCTGGTGATTAGTCAATTTAGAGTTCCTTTCACATGGAGATAGAAAATGAACAAATATTGCAATGTTGTTGAAACGAATTAAATTAAAGGACCTTTTTTTTTTTAATTTTGTAAATAAAAGGTTATGTAGCCTAGATTCTGTGTATAGTCAATATAGTAGCTTGTTTAGACATGGGGATGGAATAGCTGGCTAGGCAAGTTTTAATAAATTTATCAAAGGTCAATGCCGTGCCAAATTAATTAACCTTTGGTAGTCTCAGCCCATATATTGTCAAATGTATGCATGGAAACCCACATGCTCCTAAGAATTCCCAGGAGATAAAACTTACTGTAAGTGGAAAATATACTTTTTAAAGACAAACAAATATAATGAGCAAAGAGAAAACAAGAATCCAAATTTTCCCAAGTGTCGTCCTCCACAACATTTTGCTTCTTGTTAGTGCATGGCATATTATGTGTAGGAAGATGGGTGTAATTGTTCCCTTTAAATATACTTGTGTAAAGTTTAGAAACAACAACAATTACACAAAGGAGTTAGCATACATAGATTTACTTGGTAATTAAGATTAGAAACCATGTTGGTGATTCAATTTGAAACTGAATAATTAAAAGACATTTGAAATCCATAAAAAGATAAAGAAAAAGAAATTACATCGAGCAGTGATAATATTGTTAACCCATTATTTTATTTTATTTTATTTTTTGTAAGACATAATATAATTGCATCGTATATACATATATATTTTGTAAAATAAATATATTATCGATCGATAAAATATATTAGATAGTATCAAGAACTATTAATTTTTTTACATAAATTCTTAATTTATTTATAAACTGTTGAAATGTTTTGTGCTGAATAGTTAAAATTGTATCTTATATGTGTTTTAATCTATAATAATTATATATTTTAGATTTAATTTTAATAATTAAAAATATATTGATTTATTCATTAAATAATTAGGTAAGAATTTGGTTTTTTTTGGAAACACAGACAGGCTACAGTCTACACATCCTTTCCATTTTTAAAATTTACTTCTATTCCTGATAAGAATGGCTATTGTTCTGAATCACAAATTCCACTTCAAATTAAGTCAATATAGAAATGTAATTAAGGAAAATTAACTAAATCACGTAAATGTAATTTTGAGTTAAAAATCTAATGACTTGGTGATAGAAAGTGACTTTGGAAGGATAATGTATCTCATTAAGAGTATACGCGATGAATACGAAAACTAATTCCGTCAAGGCAATGCCTTCTACATTCCTTATTAGCCCTTAATTACAAATCCAAATTTCATTTTAGTTTCATGTACATAATATAAAAAATAATAATAAATCTTAAACATAACGATTTTAATAAAATTATTAAATGAAAATCAAGTTATATGTTTTAAATTCTTTCTGCAATGCGTGTCAATATAGGTAGATCTTATTCTTGATATCAACATCGTCCGTTGTCTGATAATTGTTCTTATTCTTCAAGAAAGTATCTTTCATATCAGTGTGCTATGTTTGTGTTTTTTCCCCTGCAAGTGCTGCCGGTTGTGTGTTGCATGTTTTGCTGCAAACCTGTTGTTACATTGATGCAATTTTTCGGCTGATGCTGCTGTTGGGATGGGCTCTGCTGCTGTAAACCTGTTGCTACTTGGATGCAATATGTACCTTGCTTTTTCTTTACGGTCAATGTGCTGTGGCCTCAGCTTGTGCTGTCAGCATCCAGGGATTCAATGGAGTCATTTCAGGCAATTGCTTTTACTTCATAAACAAAACTACTTATAGCATCTTCATTCTCGTTAATACATGTAAATAGATATATACAAGTGAAACTTGTTGCATATAATATTACTCATACACTCGACTAATTTAAAGTTACGAGAAATTATGCGGAGACTAATTACCTGCAAAATGCAAATATTCTATATCAACGATATATAATATTGTGGACCAACGAAGGATAATTATTTTATTGATGATGATAAGTCTGTTGTCATTTTCACTGGATAATCCAATTTAGATTTCTTTTCATTCGAATTTATTATGATAACTAAGCAAATCGTCGAACATGTGAATATTGTTACTCATGTATACTATAGAACCTTTTATATTTTTGTAATAATTATATTTTATATTATATTATTTATAATTTTTTTCAAATATTTACACTTCTAAAATATGAATTGGAAGTAGTAATTCTTGTATAATACTTCAAAAATCATTGAGTTTGGTGTGTTTAAAACTTTACTAGAAATATATGGTAGTTGATTAATAGCTTATAATAATTTTGTTCTTAACAAGAATGGGGTTGGTTATGGTATATGGGTATTTTTTTTTTTGGTGTTG
Source organism: Khaya senegalensis (assembly GCA_032402905.1). NCBI lineage: Eukaryota > Viridiplantae > Streptophyta > Magnoliopsida > Sapindales > Meliaceae > Khaya > Khaya senegalensis. The sequence goes on along the minus strand of CP135557.1, from coordinate 542,877 downwards.
AATTTAAAATTAATTTTATAAAATTTAAAATAAAAAAATGTTGAAACAAATAAAATAAATGATAAATAATATTTAAAATATATAATAAAAAATTTTAAAATATAAAAGAATAGTTATTGAAATAGTTTTGAAAAGACAGCTTTTGGAGAGTTGAAAAAATAAGAGTATTGTTAACTACATGTGCCATTGTGAATCCCAACCTAGTGGTCCATACAATGCAATAGTCATTTTCCATTATGTGTAAAAATGAGCATGAATCAACACCTCGATTCCGGCATGATTAGAAGGCTAATCGTTTTCATTAATAGAAACATTAATTGGTGAATGCTGAATGAACAATATTAATTGTCCCCACTTTCCACCTCTTAAAAGTCCATAAATTTGAAGCACTTCTATTTAAAACCAAACATGTACATGATGATCATCTGAAATGTACCCTAACAGTCACTTATTTCCTTTAATCCTATTAAAATAATAAAATTACTCTTACAAAACTAGATTTTGACCATCACAGTAATAGATTCTATAAGTTCAGTATTTTAGGATCTGTAGAGATTTATTTATTACAAGTAAATACATAGACTCTCCCTATCTCCCCCGTTGCTGTCCTTAGATACTGTTCCTCGCAGATAACCAGAAAATTATGAGAAACAATAAGTTCACTTGAAGCACTTGGCATCTAATAAATTAAGCCTCTCCCTCAAATGGTTCCTGATCTTCGATCATCTGATTTACTCGCTCATCACAAATTGAGGAATCTCTTTTCCTCGGAAAAGCCACAAACCCTTCACCCTGGGAGGTGGCTCTGAGCCGCCCGATGATCAGTAGTCTTCCCAAATGCGCACTGACGAGCCAAGTCCATCCACTGCAAACAGCTCACTTGTTTTAAAGTCACAAATGAGACAGTATTCTCGTCATTGTACTTGTAATTCCAAAACCAGAGGGAGTATCCCTTGGGATCATACAAGTCCCAAAATCCTACAAAAGAAAGCCACAGAACAATGACTTGATAACAATAACATCTAGTAAACTAAAATAACAAAGAAATTGCAGCTTCCTGAATCACTAAAAACTCATAACAATGTACACATGCAACAAAATCCTTTTCCCACAGCCACACGTAAATAAGTATAACAAAGAGCAGTTATTCTACATTAGCATTGCAGTACAAATGCTCAATGTTTCTCGTCAGAACTGCTAGCCATTTGTATGACATTATCATCCTATAACATAATAGAACAATAACTTAATCTGTCCACTCTATAAGCATTCTACATTAACATATATCTTGCAAGTGAAACGAAGAGACCACAAGAAGTTTCTGATAGGATAGAATTCCTTCAACAGCAACCTCTAGGAAGTTGGTTTCGGTGTTTGAGTAAAGTCTATTCCACCAGTCCAAAATCATCTTACCAGGAGGCAAAAAATATCAAGTAGATTCTTCGGCTTGGGCTTGGGGGCCTCTCCCTTACCAGCCTCTTCAACTTAAGGTTTTCGTGTTTCGTTTTTGACCTCTTTCTTTGGTTCATCCTGGGCCTTTGGTTTTGCCGGCTCTTTCGGTTGTGTGGGCTTGTTTGCTGATGGAAAACAAACAGAAGGGACAGATTCCGATTACTTTACCTCACCCACTGGGTTCAGGAAATTTGGCATATTGACCGTAGTCCAGAAGTTTAAACTGATTATTTTTTTTTTTAAGATAAAATAATATGTAAATACAAATATTTAATTTTTATAAATATTATTAAAAATACAAAAACCTAAAAAAAAAAAAAATCTAAAATAACAAATTCCGTTGAGAATAGAATAATATTAGGGAACTGTTAGTATATACACAATGTACCTAATAGTCTTTAATGCAAAACATGAAACATGTAATAAAAAATAAAAAATATAAAAGTTAATATATAGTAAAATAAATTTGAAATATAAATGAAAATTTTAAAATAATAAATAATATTTAAAATATTTAATATAATACTTAAAAATTTTAAGTGTAAATTACATGAGATGTATTATAAATAATTCCTTATTATTGCTAAAATGAGAGTCTAATGGTAGAGTTTGAATGATTATGGGAGAAATAACATTATCAAATAGATCCATAGAGTAACAAACTCCATTAATAAAAGAATAATCATTTATGAAGTTACAAACTCTATTTAAAAAAAGAATAACTACTGTCGAAGTGACAAACTTCATTAAAAAGAAAAAAATAGTCCACAATTCTATAAAATAATTATTTAGAAATATTTTATACAAAAATATAAAAAATTTTATGCCAAAAAACTTTAAACATATTTGAGAAATTATAAATACTTTGATTTTAACATGACGATATTAATACTAATATTAACAAATTATTATATATTCATAAATTTAAAAATATGATAACAATACTAAAATATAAATTATTATTCTAAATAATTTTTAAAAAATATTTTATTTTATCTTTTTTTAATTTTAATATAATATAACATAAATGTTTTGTAATTATTTATATATATATATAAATAATTATTACTATGTAAAATAAGTTTTTCAAAATTAGATCTAAAAATTTTATAATTTATTATAATATAAAATTTATTTTTATTTATGATTCACTTAAATTATGATTGAAAATTTTTATGATTATACAATGGTGATTTGGATAAGAATTATTATTATAGAAAATTTTGATAGTATAACTTAGATTCTCAAAGTAATAACCTCTATTAAGTAAAGAATAATTATTTTTCAAGTGACAAACTCTATTAAGGAAGGAAGAATTATTCATGAAGTGAGAGAATATGTGAAAACAATAATTATTCCACAATGATAATTATCAAATAGATTACTAATTTAATTGATATTATCAGTAAATTAATAATTTATTTATTTATATTAAACGAGTTCCACGTGATCTTCTAAGTGAATTATCACACCTTTCTCTATTTTTTTTAAAATTATTTTTCTTTATATTAGATGATAAAACTTTATTTATTTATTTACTGAACACTAACAATGATTTAATTTAATATATTTTAAAGATGTTTGCTTTAATTTAATATTAAAATTTTTACAATTATACTTAATTAATATTAACTTAAATTTTTTATTCTTAATACAAATCTTTGCACCCATTCATTTAATCATAATTTTAAAATTGATGTTATAAATAATAATTTTTTAAATATTATGTGATTTTTCAAATACTTCATTTGAAGGTATATATGCTGAAATATTCATATTTCGACTCCCTTTAAATTTCGGATAAAAGAAGTAAATACTGCCTCACTGTAACAAATTAAATACGATCGCTCAAGGTAAAGTCAAGAGTCTGTTTGTACAAACAGACGAACCTATGAACATACTTTTAATATAGTTAAATATTGGGGACCTACATAATAAAAGCCATTTCCAATTACTCGTGGGAAAATTGCTAAATCTCCGAACTCGGACACTAATCACACGCTTTCTCCCTGTATAAATACAATCGAGTCTTCTCTTTCTTTATATCTCTTATTCGACGCAAACTCTTTATTTTTCTCTTTCTCTCTTCCCAAGTAAGTAATCTAGAGTTCGTTTATTCCTGAGATATGTATTATTTGATGGGATGCATTATGTTACAGTAAGATTATTAATCTAAACTGTTTTGATACTGTCTGCAATTTTTAGGAGATTTCGTATTTACATTATGGGTGGAAGTGCGGCAGACGGAGTGAGAACTCTGGTTTTGGTTGGCCGTGCTGGCAACGGAAAAAGTGCAACGGGCAACAGTATTGTAGGAAAACGAGCCTTCAAGTCGAAGACTAGCACAGTCGGTGTTACTAGTTCTTGCGAAATGCAGCGAACCGTGCTCAAAGATGGCCAAGTCATTAACGTAATTGATACCCCTGGTATGAGATTTTCCAATTACTAGATATTTCCTTTTGCATGCTTGTTGATGATTTTTTTGGTACATAAACTGATTTGATGAATTGCAGGACTGTTTTATTTTCCTGCCGGATCTGAATTTGATGGCAAGGAAATTGTCAAATGTATGGATTTGGCCAAGGACGGGATCCATGCATTCCTTGTAGTTTTGTCGGTTAGAAGCCGTTTTTCTCAAGAAGAAGAAGCTGCACTACGAAGCTTGCAGACTTTGTTCGGAAGCAAAATAATAGACTACATGATTGTAGTCTTCACTGGAGGAGACGTACTTGAAGATAATGGGGAAACATTGGAAGATTATTTGGGTCGTGAATCTCCAGAATCTTTAAAGGTTTTTCTTTTTTTCTGAAATAAAATATTGTTTGATAACTTCATTAATTTTTTGGTTGGTTTGTTTGTGAAGTTTTTAGACTTCATTAATTTTCTGAACATGATACATGTGGATTATTTAGAATTTTTTTTTGTTGTTGTATGAAGTCGTAGTTATCTTTCGAAATCCTGAACTTGAGTGTTTAGTATGGAATCTTTACCGAAATTTGATTTTACTTCTCCCTTTTCAAGCAAATTATGAGCACAGCCAATATTGCCTTCATAACTATTAGTGTACAAAGTGTTCGATTAACTTATCCATCTTTAATAGAAAGGGCTGACAGTTGGTATTTTTCCATTTATTGATTTAGGACATTCTTCAGCTTTGTAAACATCGGATTGTTCTTTTTGATAACAAGACCAAGGATGAAGCCAAGAGGTCTGAGCAGGTTGGAAAGCTTCTCTCTCTTGTTAACACGGTCGTAGCACAGAATGGTGGGCAGCCTTACACAAATGAATTCTTTGCCGAGTTGAGGGTCAGTTCATTCGTAACTATTATGGACTTCCGCAAACTGTTTCTCTTCAGGTTTTAGATGAAAATGCTTTATTTTTGTGCAGAAAGGGGCTTCTAAAATCCACGATCAACGACTGGAGGTTGATTCCCTAAAGGGATATTCAAGCCAAGAAATTTCAGAGTTGGAGCATATGCAGAGGTCATATGATGAACAGCTCAATCTAACTGCTGGGATGGTATTTTTCGTGCTCCTTATTTTGACATCAATTTATGACAGTCGTATGTGTTCTTTTGTTCTTTTCACATACCCGATAATAATATTATAAATTGTGTAATTTCAAAGTGAGTAGAGAGTTCTATGGTAAGCGATGATTTCTCCTTTCCATGATTCTAAATTTACAGAAAGGCAGTTGAATGATCGTGCACTTGTTGAGGTCTTATGTGAAAATAAATCTGTATTTTCCATAACAGTCTGTGGAATGACTTCTGTTTGAGGTATACTAACATAGTTCTATTCTCTATATTCCTGAAGAAAGTGGCCATGTGTGAAATTGAAGTATCCTTTAGTACTTACGTATGTATATTATTGGGTTTATCTGCTAATCTATTTAAGCTTTTGTCTTCATCATTTAGTACGTGAAGAAATATAAATAGAGTACTGCAAGGTAATTGAAATTTTGGCTGAAAACAATACATGAATTACTAATCTTCTATCAGTCTGTCGAGAAATTTTATTTTAAGGTCAAATGTCTTACCCAACCCTGTAGTTTTGTTGTAGTGGTATTGTAAGGTGCACGGTCTATTTGCCTACTCACGTTGATGCTTTTTATAGTTTGAGTCGCAGCTAAAAGAAGCAACTACTAGACTTGAACAGCAATTGGCAGAGAAGCAGGCAGATAAACAAAAGGCGTTAAAGAATGCTCAAAAATCAAATGAAGAAATTCACAGGCTTAGAGAGAGTCTTAAAAGAGAACAGAGGAAGACTTCTGAGCAGCCCAGGCAACGGAGGTCATGCGGCATTCAATGACCTAATCGCTTGCAGGTTCTATATGCACGCTGGCGCGAAGATCACCTAAGACTATTTTCTTTTTCCTCTCTGTCTTCTACTGTATGTTGATATTTGGTGGTTCATATAGCATATATTTTTCATGTTTTCTGGAGTTCTAAAGTTTATTCGCTATGATGTATGTGTGTGTGTGTGTGTGTGTGTGTGTGTGTGTATGTATATATGTGGGTATTACATTGAAATCTAAATGAATTGTTGTTGTGGAGGTTGTTATAATATTTCCTTACCTTGATCTCTTAGCTTACCCTCTTGTTTCTGCATGCGGATTTAAGTCTAAACAGATATCACATTTAGATTACACTGAGTTTGTAAAAGTAATTTGTGTAGTATACAATGCACTCAGTAAATGAGTAAATATATATATATATATATGTGTGTGTGTGTGTGTGTGTGTATTAAATAAATACTACACAAATTTTTACATCAATTCTTAATTCTTAAATTAACAATCAATTAAGAATTAAGATTAAACTAAATAAATACTTAAAATATATTAATTAATGTGATTAAATAAATAAAAGAGAAAGAAGATTAAAAATATAATATTTTAATACTCTAATTAATATAATATTTATTTAATTCAATTCTAATTTTTAATAGATTGTTTATTTAAGGATTGAGAATTAATGTAAAAACTTGTGTAATTTAAAAAGGTTATCAAATCCCACTTTCTCTTTATATATAGAAAATGATAAAGAGTACTTTAACTTTATATAATTTCTTATATCATTTTTCAATTGTTAATCAATACTATTGTTAAAATTAAATAAAATTTGTGTAATTAATTAATCTTAACTATTAAAAATTTATTAACTTAACAATTGAGAAATGGTGTAAGAATTTGTTTAAAATTAAAAAGTTTTCGATTCTTCCTTATATATATATATATATAAAGTTTGGAAAAAAAAATTGTATTCTATTTAAAGCAACTTTGCTCAAATGAATCTAACTATGCCTTATAGGGCAAGAACCAACCCCACGACTGTTTCTTGATCCATTCTAAACTTCAACATAACACATTCTTTATTTCATATATAAAGTTATTACTTGAATATAACATCAACATAGTTAAGTTTCAACAAAATTATCATTCATCTCCATAAGTGAAGATGGCAGAGATATAAGCACTATTTATATGTTACCCAATAGCACATCCATAATCATACATTGCTTCATTTTTATGACTTAGTCTACGAGACTACAATAAAGCCACATATATTCCTTAGGAAATAAGCAGTGGATAATAATGATATCTTTTATCATAGATCTTATACTCTGATACCATTTTCAGGCTTCATGACTTCCAGTTACTGCACTTGTAAAAAGGAAAAAAAAAAAAAATTTAGTCAAGATTGAATCATTATCAGTGTTCTAACCAACATTTCTGTGTCGGTACTAATTGATTCAATTGGTAGAACTATTTGTATCCACAACCTTAAAATACTGTATACATTACATCAAGTATGATGTTAGAAGTTGTTGATATCTTATATAAGTTGAGATTAATTATATTAACTTTGACTGGAGAAATAGGAAAAAATAATTACCTGAGATGGAGTATCTTCTTGTCAGAGTGAGAATAGGTTTTTCCGCCATCAATGACGGTTGGACTGAAGAAATTACGAGAAGCTAATGCATGGATTGCATTGAACTCTGGCCTGTCACCATGTTTGCTTGCTGAAACCTATCAACTTCTGATATCTGAAATTTCGTAAATATAAATATTATTGCACGAATTTAAGAAGAACAAAGTAGAAAAGAATTGCAGGAATTTAGAGCGAAGACACAAGCTTTCAATTTCCAGTTCAATCTCCTTATAAAATGAGAATAATTAGTTCATTTATAAGACAAGTAGTTGTTCTCTCTTGCAAATAGAATTTTTTTTCCTCAAAGAAAATTCACATTAATTGGATTAATGAAAAGTTGTTTATAGTCAATGGAGAGCTTGTTTAAACATGGGGATGGAATAGCTGGATAGGAAAGTTTTAATAAATTTGTCAAAGGTCAAATTAATTAACCTTTGGCAGTCACCTGCTCCGAAGAATTCCCAAGAGACACACTTAAATTGTAAGAGGAAAATATACTTCTCAAAGACAAACAAATGTGGGCAAAGAGAAAACAAGAATCAACATTTTTCCAAGTCTTGATCTCCACAACATTTTGCTTCTTGTTAGTGCATGACATATTATGTATAGGAAGAGACAAAAGTATTTGTTCCCATTAAATGTATTTGTGTTAAGTTTAGAAAGCAACAATAAATACATAAAGGATGCATTTGATAATACATATTAATTGTATCATTTCAAATAGATTAAATTGAATTGAATTGAACGAAAGCACAATGAATTAAATAAAAGCTTATATCATGTTTAGGGTAACACATAATGTATTATTTTATTATATATATAATATTATAATATATTATATATTATATATTTATATTTATATTATTATTTTATATTTTATTATAAATTATCATAATATAATATTATATTACTATATTATTATATTATATATGTTATTTACTTCTATTCCTCACAAGAATAGCTGGACTTTTGAATCTCAAATTCCATTGTAATAATGGGATTCCAATTAAGTCAATTTAGAAATGTAATTAAGGAAAATTAGCTAGTTCACGTAAATAGATTTTTGTCTGTATGTAATTCTGCTGAATAAGACTGATGATATTTAGGGTTTTAATAAAACGTGCCTCGTACCACTACCGAACGTTTAGTTGCTTAGCTTTAGGCTTGACAGCTCGTTGATCCGATCAACAAACGCAGCGGAGTTCTCGTCCCTCCTGATCGCCGCCGATTCAGAATTAATTGACGTTGTCGGCACGCCTTTCAACACTGCTTCCACGGCGACTTGGTAGAGTTAGGCTTCCCAATTGCTGTTTTTTTGTTTCTGAAAACATAATGCTTGTAATTTGTGTAATCTTTTCATTTCTTATTGTTAATTTCAGGAAAATGCTCATTCTTCATACCAACATTGTCCATTCTCTGATGATTTTCTTATTCTTCCAGAAAGTTATCTTTTATATCAATGTGCTAAGTTTGTGTTCTTTCCCATTCAAGTGCTGCTTGTTTGCTGCAAACCTGTTGTTACTTTGATTCAATTTTTTGGCTGATGCTGCTGTTGGAATGGGCTCTGCTGCTGCAAACCTTTCGCGATTTTTTGATGCAAACCTGTTTCTCGTCAATTCATGTATGTAGATACATGCAAGTGACCATTTTCACTAGAAAATTCAATTAAAAATTTTTTAATTTGAATTTATTCGAGTTAAAAAAAAAATAAAAAGATCATCTACCACATGAATATTATTATTTATATATAATCATGATTATTTATTTCAACTAAACCTTTTATTTTTTTTCCATAATATTTATGTTCAACAGTTACATTATTTTTAATTTTTTTTATAAATATTTGCACTTTTAAAATATAAATTTGAAGTAGACATCGTTACTTCAGGCATAAAACATGGTTGTTTGATACTTCAAAAATCATGAGTTTGGTGAGTTTAAAACTATACTAGAAATGTATGGTAGATAGTTAATGGCTTGTAATAATATTGTTCTAAATAAGAAGAGCTCCATTGTATATAAAACTAAGCATCAATCAAGATCTTGATTCTGGCGTGATTAGTGGCTAATCAATCAACATCTTGGCTCTGAGCGGATGATCAGCATCTTCCCTAATGCGTACTTACGAGCCAAGTCCGTCCGCTACAGAAAATGAGACGGCATTCTCGTCATTGTACTTGTAATTGCAAAACCAGAGGGAGCAGCCCTCGGGATCATACTTGTCCCAAAATCCTACAAAAGAAAGTCACAAAACGATGAGTTAATATCGAATAAACAAAACACAAGTAAAGATCAAATAAATAAACATATGGTGAGCCAAAATATTGAAGAAATTGCAGCTTCCTGAAACACTGAGAACGATGTACAGTTGCAACAATAATGATATACATAAATAAGTACAACAAAGAGCAGATATTCTACATTATCATTGAAGTAACTGCCCACTGTTTCCAGTCAGAACTGCTAACTATTTGTATGACATTCTCATCCTATAACATAAGAGGACAACAACTTAATGGTGTGCAGAGTACCGTCCACTCTACAACCATTCTACATTAACATATATATTCCAAGTGAAACAAAAGTGTTACACTACAAATTTCTGATAGAATACCTTTGATAGCAACCGCACGGAAGTTGGTTTTGGTGTTTGAGTAAAGTCATCTTGGTAGGAGGCAAAAGATCAAGTGCATTCTTCGGCTTGGGTTTGGGATTGGAAGCCTCTTCCTCACCAGTCTCCTCGACTTCAGGTTTTGCTGTTTCGTTTTTGACCTCTTTCTTCCGCTAATCCTGGGCCTTCAGTTATGCAGGCTCTTTCGGCTGTGCGGGCTTCTTTGCTAATGGAACAGAAGGGACAGATTCCGCTTGCTCTACCTCACCCAATATCTTGCAGAAATTTGGTATCTTGGCACATGCAAGTTAATTTTAGTTTAACACATGCTTTATTGTTCAGGACAATTGAAAACCATTACAGTATTCTTTTTCAAAATAAAAATAAAAATAAAAATAAAAATTTAAATTTTATAAATATTATTAAAAATTAAAAAAAAAGAAAAAATTCCAAAAGTGACAAACTCCACAAAAGAAAAGAATAATCATTCCTGAAATGAAAAGAGAAAATTTCTAAAATGACAAATTTCATTAAAAAAAGAATAATTATTGCTGAAATAGAATGTAATGGTCCAGTAAGTACAATTATGAAAGAAATGATATATCAAATAGATCAATTCTTGAGTGACAAATTTCACAAAGAAAAGAATAATTTATTCCTGAAGTGACAAACTCAGCTAGAAAAAGAACAATTATTCCCGAAGTAATCGCTAAATCATCAAAACTTCGGACTCCAATCACGCACTTTCTCTCAGTATAAATACAATCGAGTCTCTCCTCTTTCTTTATTTCTGTCGGTCGCAAATTGTTTATTTTCTGTCCCTTCCCAAGTAAGTAATCTAGAGTTCGTTTAATCCTGTCGAATTTCTAGAGATATATGTTATGGGTATGCATTTGGTCCTTATGTCATAGTAAGATTATTAATCTAAAGTGTTCTGATATTGTCTGCAATTTATAGGTGATTTCATATTTACATCATGGTTGGAATTGCGATAGATGATCTTAGGTCTCCGTCAAAAGGGGTGCGAACTCTGGTTTTAGTTGGCCGTACTGGCAACGGGAAAAGTGCAACGGGAAAAGTGCAACGGGCAACATTATTCTAGGAAAACGAGCCTTCATGTCGAAGACTAGCTCATCCAGTGTTACTAGTACTTGCGAAATGCAGCAAGCCGTGCTCAAAGATGGCCAAGTCATTAATGTCATTGATACCCCTGGTATGAGATTTTCCAATTACTAGATATTTCCTTTTGCATGCTTGTTGATGATTTTTTTGGTACATAAACTGATTTGATGAATTGCAGGTCTCTTTTATTTTCCTGCCGGATCTGAATTTGTTGGCAAGGAAATTGTCAAATGTATAGATTTGGCCAAGGACGGGGTCCATGCATTCCTTGTAGTTTTGTCGATTAGAAACCGTTTTTCACAAGAAGAAGAAGCTGCAATACGCAGCTTGCAGAATTTGTTTGGAAGTAAATTAACAGACTACATGATTGTAGTCTTCACTGGAGGAGATGAACTTGAAGATAATGAGGAAACATTGGAAGATTATTTGGGTCGTGAATGTCCAGAATCTTTGAAGGTTTTTTTTTTTTTTTCTGTGCTACATTATTGTTTGATAACTTCTTTAGTTTTATGGTTGGTTTGTATGAGAAGTTTTTAGACTTCATTAATTTTGTGAACATGATGTATATGGATTATTTGGATTTTTTTTTGGGTAAATGTATTGACATCCTGAAATTGAATATGTAAATGTTTATTATAATTATAAGCAGTGTTGAATCTTTATCAAAATATGATTTTACTATACCCATTTTAAAAAAGTTATGAGCACACCCAACATTGCCTTCTTAACTATTAGTGTACAATGTGTTTGATTAATATATCCATCTTTAGTAGAAAGGGCTGACGTTTGCTATTTTTCCATTCATTTTTTTCCTTGGTTTAGGGCATTCTTGAGCTTTGTAAAAATCGGACTGTGCTTTTTGATAACAAGACTAAGGATAAAACCAAGCAATCTGAGCAGGTTGGAAAGCTTCTCTCTCTTGTGGACACGGTCGTAGAACAGAATGGTGGACAGCCGTACACACATGAATTCTTTGCCGAGTTGAAGGTCAGTCCATTCATAACTATTACGGACTTCCGTAAGCTGTTTCTCTTCAGATTTTTCGTGAAAATGTCTTTATTCATGTGCAGAAAGGGGCTGCTAAACTCCGCGATCAACAAGAGAAAATTGAATCCCTAAAGGGATATTCAAAACAAGAAATTTCAGAGCTGAAGGAGCAGGTGCATAGAACATACGAAGAGCAGCTCAATCGAATTGCTGGGATGGTATTCTTCGTGCTCCTTGTTTTGACATCAATTTATGACATTTGTATGTGTTTTTGTGTTCTTTTATAATTACAAGGTGAGTATAGAGTTCTATTGTAAGAAATGATTTCTCCTTTCCACGATTCTAAATTTATAGAAAGGCAGTTTAATGATCTTGTACCTGTTGAGATCTTATTGAAAATTTATCTGCATTGTCCATAACAGTATGTGAAATGACTTTTGTTTGAGGCATACTAACATAGTTCTATTCTCCTATATTCCTGAAGCCCGTAACCATGTGTGAACTTGAAGTATTCTTTAGTACATACATACATACATACATACATACATATATATACATATATATATATATATATATGTATGTATGTATGATCAGGTTTATCTGCTTATTTATTTAAGGTTTTATCTTTATCATTTAGTATGTGGAGAAATATATGCGAATTATTGTAAATTTTGGCTGAAAACAGAACATGAATTACTAATCTTTTATCACCATATCGAAAAATTTTATTTTATGGTCAAAATGTCTTTAACGCAACCCTGTAGTTTTGCTCCAGTGGTATTGTAAGGTACACGGTCTATTTGCCTACTCATGCTGATTCTTTTAATAGTTTGAGACGAAGCTCAAAGAAGCAACTGCTAGGTTCGAACAGCAATTGGCAGAGGAGCAGACTGCTCTAAGAAAGGCTTTAGAGATGGCTCAACGGTCAAACGAGGAAAGTAACAATCTTAGAGAGGAGCTTCGAAAAGCACAGGAGGAAATTAAAAGAAGATGGTGGTGCCCCATTCTTTGACCTAATGGCTTGCAGGTGCTATATGCACTCTGGCGCGAAGATCACCCAAAGACTATTTTCTTACAAGTGACATATCTTATACTTGTGTGTGTGTGTGTATTATGTATATATACGCAAGTGAAACATGTTAATATCATCGTTTTTACGAATGTATTATAAATAATTTGTACATATAATATTATTCATAAACTCAAATAATCTAAAGTTGTGAAAAAATACGCAAAGATATTTGGATCAATCATTGACTAATTCTTTGTGAAAGACAAATATTGCATTTCAACGATATATTACTATACATTACGTATAGTAAAATCATATTTGTAAATACTCTACTCTCAAAATGTTTGCTTTGAAAAATTTTATTTGAAAAGTTATAGTAAATGGATTCTTACAGATTATTCGATTGGATGAGAATAAGATTAAGATGTGAACTTTTGAGACTTATTGATTTATATATGAGAACTTGAGTCACGTGGTCTAAAATCTAAATTAGAACAATATAAAATTTTAACTTATAACGTTGACAATTGTTAATATTTCGTATAGGTTTCAACATAGTGAAGATCCACGGGGCACATGAATATCTCCATTTGCGGACTACAATGAATGAAGAGACTCAAATCCTGAAGCCCTGGGGCTTTGAACGGCAAAGTCGTTGAACAAATATGGTATTCTCCATTGCCACATGGTTGAGCCAAGAATGATGGCACTAGAAGAAAAACTTCCATGCGCCACTTTTATTGTTGCTAGAGGATGACAGGGAAGAAGGAAACAAAGCTATGGCTGAAGGCTATGCAGATCTTGTTACTTACGGTTGTTCATTCTTGGCTATTCTAGATTTGTCTCGGAGATTTGAGCTCGATGCTCCTCACAAGAAGTATAATTGAGATACGTTCTACACACCTGATCTTGTTGTTGGTTATGCTTATGATCCATTTTATGATGATGTATAATTATAATATAAGAGGATATTGATGCATTACCTCGAACTTGAAAACTTTTGGGTCTGTCACATATGGAACCTTGAGATTGAATTTACTACCTATTTGATCCTGATTGCTGGTTGCATTACCAAGGTCAAATATGGAATCTTTTAGGTTAAATATTTGTGAGAAGTTGAAGATGAACTTGGTCATCTTTCTGTGAAAATTATTTATTGACTGATTTATAAATGTCAACTACAATTATGGTGTGATTTAATTGGTCAAGATAGCGACGATCGCAGTCAAGCAAACGTATTTGCAAATGTCATTGAATTATTATTGAAATTCAGTAAAAATATTTTAAAACACAGTCACCTGTCTGAATTGATGGAGACCCTCTCTTTTATTTTAACAATGTGAGGAATTCTCTCAAGCTATAAATACATTGAATATTTCGATTTTCATTCAGTTTCCTAATAAAAAGGAATCGTATGCTGTTCCCAAGTGATATTCCTGAAACTGGGAAACAGAGCAGAGCTATGGCAAAAACAAAAGAAAACGCACATAACATGGCTGTTAAGGCCCCCGTTATACCTCTGCTCACTCCATATAAGATGGGTAATTTCAGTCTTTCTCATAGGTAAAGTTTTTAACCGCCATTGGTACATCTGAAAGTTTTTCTGCTTGATTTCTGTTTAAATGGTTTGATTCATTGCATATTAATGTTATGGTAGTTTTCATTTTGTTGGTTTCTTATGTTTTCTATGTGTCGCATGTGGTCAACGACTTAATGTCTGCTTATTTGTACTTGGTTATTTGGCTGTATCAGATGTAGTCAATGAGTTTCAGGATTTATAATGAAATATGCCTATCAACTGAAGAAAGAAATTAGGAGGAAGAGAGAGAATGTAAAAGTAATAAAATATTAAATGTAAAAAAGAATAAAGATAAAAATTTTGAATTTTAAATAAAAAAAATAAATAAAATTTAAATATAAATTATTAATTAATTAAATTATAAATTTATAATTAAATAATTCTATTACATTTATAGTAATAAAATTATTTCACTTAAAATTTTCTTATAATAAATTCACCGTAAGCAAGATACAGCAAATAGATTCGGGTCTGTGACGGATTGAAATTCCTCCAGAGGAAACTTGTCACCAATCTTTAAGCCGTTGTCAGATTCATTCACTTTGTGATGTATCCTACACTTTCTCCCATTACCAAGTGGGCAGCCATTTGGGGAATCTGCAAATCTAACCGTAATGCTAGCAAGATTGTTGAAAAAATGTTGAATTTATTTGATTTTTCTCTTTAACAATAAACTATAGAATGACAAATTTCCGTATCACATTAGCACATGCAAGCATTAACTCAATGGATCAGCAATCTCTATGACAAGATTTAACCAAATTTCATACGTGGAAAGAAGAAGGCAGTGATTAAGATGATGTAAATAAAAAAGAGGATGAAAAACGAACTGGAGAATAATATGCCTAATGGGAAATACTAAGAATTCACTGTGAATATTCAAATGCAATACATTGTCCAAAATTTCTCTAAGAATATCCCCTAAATGCTTCACAAGTTTGACACTTTAAAAAATAATAATAAATTCTAAAAAAAGTTTAAGATTAAAATTCCAGGCAAGAATAAAAAAATGAATAACAATAACATAAAAAGCGAAAAATTTTATAAAACAAACACCCACGTGGTAAGTACAAATCAGCAGTCTGCGAGTCTTGGGCTGCCCATGCCGGGAGCTTCCATGCCGACTTCATTTCAGAAATTCCAAGCCTGTAATGCAACTCTCACATCCGAACTCTTCATTCCAGGATCTCCAATTTCTGATAGATACCTGTTTTTTGAGATGAACCCATTTGTTTTCAGAAAAGAATCAGCCAAATTCAGCATAAATAATCTCTGCAAAACATGAGCAAGAATCCAAAATGACGAAAACAGAGGTCCCATTTGTTTTTCTCCCTCGTTTTCTGCTACAGCTGAGGTTTAAGAGATTGGTGAGGTGATCGTACGCATGTTTTTGCTTTGAATCAAAATATTTGGCAGCTGCAACCACTCTGTTTAGAGAGACAACGAACCAACAGGTTGGGCAAATTATCTTGAGACCCCATATCATTATATTAATTACATAATAAAGCTTCTATGTGATACAATAATCATTCAGACCCCTGGTCATAATTAAAGTTAGGAGTGTTAAATGTAGAAATGGCAACATCTACCCTTCGGTTAAGTGAAAGGTTTATAATACCCTTACACATTAAAGTTATTTACAAAATAAAATAAACACTCCAATAGGATTTTGAAAAATACTTCTTTATTTTCTTATTTGGACTTGTGAAAATATATTTAATTTTTTTAGTAGTATCAATGAGAAAAATATTTACTAGTATTTTTTAAAAATAAATAAATAAATAAATAGTATTTAAAATTCTTCTTACTTTTGTTATAACAATGAGCATAAATTTTATAGGAAGGAGCTTTTTGAACTTGAATTTTTTACTTAAACAATAACATAAATTTAAGAAAAACAATTGATAATCCAAAATTTATGTCTTAAATTAAATTAAAAAATGTGACCAAACAATTACTAAATGATTGAGTTAAGCACTCCATATTTATCATGAAAAAAATAAGTTTAATTGGTCTCAAAGAAAGCTCAAAGTGCTTATTTTTTTAAACACTTTAAAAGCACTTCTGGGCTTTCTCACTAACAATCTCAAAATGGGATTTGTAGGAGGCTACTCTCTTTCTGCGGCCAACATCTATGTTGGAGAGAATCCATCTTTTTGCTTGCTGAAACCTCTCAACTTTTGATATCTGAAATTTCATAAATATAAATATTATTGCACGAATTTAAGAAGAATGAAGTAAAAAAGAATTGCAGGAATTTAGAGCGAAGACACAAGCTTTCATTTTCCAGTACAATCACCTTATAAAATGAGAATAATTAGTTCATTTATAAGACAAGAAGTTGTTCTCTCTTGCAAATAGAATAACTTTTTTTCTTAAAGAAAATTCACATTAATTGGATTAATGAAAATTTGTGTATAGTCAATAGAGAGCTTGTTTAAACATGGGGATGGAATAGCTGGCTAGGAAAGTTTTAATAAATTTGTCAAAGGTCAAATTAATTAAACTTTGGCACTCATCCCATACATTGTCAAATATGTTCAAGGAAACCCACTTGCTCCGAATAATTCCCAAGAGACATACTTAAATTGCAAGTGGAAAATATACTTCTTAAAGACAAACAAATGTGAGCAAAGAGAAAACAAGAATCGAAATTTTCCCTAGCCTTATTCTCCACCTTATTTTGCTGCTTGTTGGTGCATGACATATAATGTATAGGATGAGAGTAGAGTATTTGTTCCCTTTAAATATATTAGTATAAAGTTTAGATAGCAACAAGAAATACATAAAGGAGTTAGCATATTTAGGTTTACTAGGTAATTAAGATGAGAAACCATGCTGTCGAACCAATTTAAAACAAAATGATTAAACGACATTTGAAATCCATAAAAAGAAAAAGAAATTACATCAATCATTGATAATATTGCTAATCCACCATTTTAATCCTGTTTTTCACAAGACCTATTATAACTATTTAGCATATTTAGAGCAGACTGCTAACTATTTGAATGACATTACCATCCTATAACATAAGAGGACAACAACTTAATGCTGTGCAGAGTTCCGTCCACTCTACAACCATTCTACATTAACATATATATTCCAAGTGAAACAAAAGTGTTGCACCACAAATTTCTGATAGAATACCTTTGATAGCAACTGCACGGAAGTTGGTTTTGGTGTTTGAGTAAAGTCATCTTACTAGGAGGCAAAAGATCAAGTGGATTCTTTGGCTTGGGATTGGGATTGGAAGCCTCTTCCTCACCGGTCTCCTCAACTTCAGGTTTTGCTGTTTCGTTTTTGACCTTTTTCTTCGGCTCATCCCGGGCCATCGGTTTTGCAGGCTTTTTCGGCTGTGCGTGCTTCTTTGCAAATGGAACAGAAGGGACAGATTCCGCTTGCTTTACCTCATCCAATATCTTGCAGAAATTTGGTATCTTGACCGTAGTCTAGAAGTTTAAACATTTTTTTCTTTTTTAATTTATTTCGTAATTTTTCTCCATCTGCATCTAGGAAACTCTTCTACAAATTTAGCTCTCAAATATAAACAATGGTGAGATTTAATACACGAAAACGGGCGTCGTTCCTTTCTTCCCTTTCTTACCTAGTCCGGTGACACGTGCAAGTTAATTTTAGTTTAACACACACTCTATTGTTTAGGACAATTGAAAACCATTACAGTATTCTTTTTCAAAAAAAAAAAAAAATACATAAATATAAATATTTAAATTCTCTAAATATTATTGAAAGTTAAAAAAAAATATACAAAAGGGAAAATTCCAAAAGTGACAAACTGCACTGAAGAAAAGGATAATTATTGCTGAAGTGGAATGTAATGGTCCAGTCAGTACGGTTATGGAAGAAATGATATTATCAGATAGATAAATTCTTCAAGTGACAAACTCTACAAAGAAAAGAATAATTTATTCGTAAAGTGACAAACTCCATTGAAAAAAGAACAATTAGTCCTGAAGTAATTGCTAAATCTTCACAACCTCGGACTCCAATCACGCACTCTCTCAGAATAAATACAATCGAGTCTCTCCTCTTTCTTTATTTCTCTTATCGGTCGCAAATTGTTTATTTTCTCTCTCTTCCCAAGTAAGTAATCTAGAGTTCGTTTAATCCTGTCGAATTTCTAGAGATATGTGTTGTGGGTATGCATTTGGTCCAAATGTCATAGTAAGATTATTAATGTCAAGTGTTCTGATATTGTCTGCAATTTATAGGTGATTTCATATTTACATCATGCGTGGAATTTCGATAGATGATCTCTGGTCTATGTCAAAAGGGGTGCGAACTCTGGTTTTAGTTGGCCGTACTGGCAACGGGAAAAGTGCAACGGGCAACAGTATTCTCGGAAAACGAGCCTTCAAGTCGAAGACTAGCTCATCCAGTGTTACTAGTACTTGCGAAATGCAGCGAACCGTGCTCAAAGATGGCCAAGTCATTAATGTAATTGACACCCCTGGTATGAGATTTTCCAACTACTAGATATTTCCTTTGCATGCTTGTTGATGATTTTTTTGGTACATAAACTGATTTGATGCATTGCAGGACTCTTTTTTTTTCCTGCCGGATCTGAATTTGTTGGCAAGGAAATTGTCAAATGTATGGATTTGGCCAAGGACGGCGTCCATGCATTCCTTGTAGTTTTGTCGATTAGAAACCGTTTTTCTCAAGAAGAAGAAGCTGCAATACGCAGCTTGCAGACTTTGTTTGGAAGTAAAATAATAGACTACATGATTGTAGTCTTCACTGGAGGAGATGAACTTGAAGATAATGAGGAAACATTGGAAGATTATTTGGGTCGTGAATGTCCGGAGTCTTTAAAGTTTTTTTTTTTCCTTTTCTGAACTACATTATTGTTTGATAACTTTATTAATTTTTTGGTTGGTTTGTTTGAGAAGTTTTAGACTTCATTAATTTTCTGAACATGATGTATGTGGATTATTTGAAAATTTTACTTCTTTTTTTTTTTGTTGTCAATGTTTTGACATCCTGAAATTGAATGTGTAAATGTTTACTAGTGTACAAAGTGTTTGATTAATATATCCATCTTTAGTAGAAAGGGCTGACATTTGCTATTTTTCCATTCATTTTTTTCCTTGGTTTAGGGCATTCTTCAGCTTTGTAATAATCGGACTGTGCTTTTTGATAACAAGACTAAGGATAAAACCAAGCAATCTGAGCAGGTTGGAAAGCTTCTCTCTCTTGTTGACATGGTCGTAGAACAGAATGGTGGACAGCCGTACACACATGAATTCTTTGCCGAGTTGAAGGTCAGTTCATTCATAACTATTATGGACTTCCGTCAGCTGTTTCTCTTTAGATTTTTCATGAAAATGTCTTTATTTATGTGCAGAAAGGGGCTGCTAAACTCCGCGAACAACAAATGGAAATTGAATCCCGAAAGGGATATTCAAAACAAGAAATTTCAGAGCTCAATGAGCAGATGCATAGAACATATGAAGGGCAGCTCAATCGAATTGCTGGGATGGTATTCTTCGTACTCCTTGTTTTGACATCAATTTATGACATTCGTATGTGTTTTTGTGTTTTTTTATAATTACAAAATGAGTAAAGAGTTCTATTGTAAGCAATGATTTCTCCTTTTCACGATTCTAAATTTATAGAAAGGCAGTTTAATGATCTTGTCCCTGTTGAGATCTTATTGAAAATTTATCTGCATTGTCCATAACAGTATGTAAAATGACTTTTGTTCGAGGCATGCTAACATAGTTCTTTTCTCCTATATTCCTGAAGACCGTAGCCATGTGTGAAATTGAAGTGTTCTTTAGTACTTATACACGCACACACACACACACACACACACATATATATATATGATCAGGTTTATCTGCTTGTTTATTTAAGGTTTTGTCTTTATCATTTAGTATGTAGAGAAATATATGCGAAAGTAATGTAAATTTTCGCTGAAAACAAAACATGAATTACTAATCTTTTATCACTAAATGGAAAATTTTTATTTTATGGTCAAAATGTCTTAACCCAACCCTGTAGTTTTGCTCTAGTGGTATTGTAAGGTACATGGTCTATTTGCCCACTCATATTGATTCTTTTAATAGTTTGAGACCAAGCTCAAAGTAGCAACTGCTAGGCTTGAACAGCGATTAGCAGAGGAGCAGACTGCTCTAAGAAAGGCGTTGGAGATGGGTGAAAAGTCAAAAGAGGAAATCAGCGATCTTAGAGATAAGCTTCGACAAGCAGAGAAGGGAATTCAAATCCGAATACCGTGCCCCTTTCTTTGACCTAATCGCTTGCAGGTGCTATATGCACGCTGGCGCGAAGATCACCCAGAAGACTATTTTCTTACAAGTGACATATCCTATCCTTCACAAGTAACATGTTAATATCATTGTTTTTACGAATTTATTGTAAATAATCAGTACATATAAACTCGAATAATCTGAAGTTGTGAAAAAATAAGCAGAGATAATTGGATCAATCATTGGCCAATTCTTTGAAGAATACAAATATTGCATTTCAACGATATATTGTGGACCAACGAAGAATAATTATAGATTTCTTATTACTTGAATTTATTCGGGTTTCCAAAAATATTGTTACCCATGTATAATTATAATTATGCATAATGATTATAATTATGTATAACGCTCAGTCATGTTCCATCATATATAAAAGTAAGCATCAATCAACGAATTGACTCTGGCGTCATTGGTGGTTAATCGTTTTTGTTAATAAAATCATTAATTGGTGCATGCTGAATGAACAATATTAATTGTCCCCACTTTCTTTCTCTTAGTTAGGCAAGGGATGGGATTCCTTTGTGCTATGGTTAATTCTTATTTTTTAATCAGATTTTAACAAGTAATATAGATAAATTTTTAAGTAAATATAAAGTTAATTATATTTATTTATTTTTTTTTTTACAATTATTAATTAAAATTATCTTCAGATTAATTTATGGTTTTAACTACTAAATATTGGTCTGACTATTTGTCAAAATCTATTTCAAAAAACATACATAAACCAGACCAGGAGGCATCGTATCCTTCATCATCCAACACTCAAATCTGTCATTTGATGCACTTTGTTTATAGGCAAACGTAGACATGATGATGATGTGAAATCTTCACTAATATTCATTGATACCATCGTATTATTCCCTTAACAAATTACATCACAATTTTACAGTAGTTATACATGATAAATTTAATTTCAAAAATAAAAAGTATATTAATTTATCCTGGAAACTACTACACACACACACACACACACACATATATATATATATATATATATATATAGAGTATATTAGTATGGTAGATTTGGCTTTTCAAATTCCGAGAGGCTACACTCTACACATCCTTTACATTTTAAAATTTACTTCGAATCCTCACAAGAATAGCTGGACTCTTGAATCACAAATTCCATTTTAATAATGGAGATTCAAATTAAGCCAATTTAGAAACGTAATTAAGGAAAATTAATTAGTTCACGTAAATGTATTTTTGTCTGTATGTGATTCTGCTGAATAAGACCGATGATATTTAGGGTTCCTAATACCACTACCAAACGTTTAGTTACTTAGCTTTAGGCTTCACAGCTCGCTTGACCCGATCAACAGACGCCGCAGAGTTCTCGTCCCTGCCTGGTCGCTGCCGCTTCAGAATTAATCAATGATGTCAGCACGCCTTTCAGCACTGCTTCCACGGCGACTTGGTAGAGCTAGGCTTCCCAATTGCTGCTTTTTTTTTTTTCTGAAAACATAATGCTTGTAATTTGTGTAAAATTATTGCTAAAAAGACAAATTCTATGAAAAAAAGTAATTATTATTAAAATAAAAATTAAAAATTTTAAAAACAACAATTTTATTAAAAAAAGAATAATTATTGCTTAAATAGAGTCTAACGTCCAGTCAGTAAGATTGTGGAAGAAATAATATTATCAAATAGATAAATTCTTCGAGCGACAAACTCCACCAAGAAAAGAATAATTTATTCTTAAAGTGACAAACTTGGTTAAAAAAAGAATAATTATTCCTAAAGTAATTGCTTAATCTTCAAAACCTGGGACTCTAATCACGCACTTTTTCTCTGTATAAATACAATCGAGTCTCTCCGCTTTCTTTATTTCTCTTATCCGATGCAAACTGTTTATTTTGTCTCTCTTCCCAAGTAAGTAATCTAGAGCAAGTTTAATCCTGTCGAATTTCTAGAGATATGTGTTATGGGTATGCATCCGGTCCTTATGTCATAGTAAGATTATTAATCTAAGTTGTTCTGGTATTGTCTGCAATTTTTAGGTGATTTCATATTTACATTATGAGGGAAATTGCGACAGAAGATCTCAGGTCTCCGTCAAGAGGAGTGCGAACTCTGGTTTTAGTTGGCCGTGCTGGCAACGGAAAAAGTGCAACGGGCAACAGTATTCTCAGAAAACCAGCCTTCAAATTGAAGACTAGCTCATCCGGTGTCACTAGTACTTGCGAAATGCAGCGAACAGTGCACAAAGATGGCCAAGTCATTAATGTAATTGATACCCCTGGTGCGAGATTTTCCAATTACTACATATTTCCTTTGCATGCTTGTTGATGATTTTTTAGCATATAAACTGATGAATTTTTAGCATATAAACTGATTTGATGCATTGCAGGTCTCTCTTATTATCCTGCCGGATCTGAATTTGTTGGCAAGGAAATTGTCAAATGTATGGATTTGGCCAAGGATGGGATCCATGCATTCCTTTTAGTTTTGTCAGTTAGAAATCGTTTTTCTCAAGAAGAAGAAGATGCACTACACAGCCTGCAGTCTTTGTTTGGAAGCAGAATAATAGACTACATGATTGTAGTCTTCACCGGAGGAGACGAACT
The DNA here is from genome assembly GCA_032402905.1 of Khaya senegalensis. Lineage (NCBI taxonomy): Eukaryota > Viridiplantae > Streptophyta > Magnoliopsida > Sapindales > Meliaceae > Khaya > Khaya senegalensis. The sequence continues at coordinate 519,322 of CP135557.1, read as the reverse complement.
TGAAGATAATGAGGAAACATTGGAAGATTATTTGGGTCGTGAATGTCCAGAGTCTTTCAAGGTTAGTTTCTTTTTTTTTTTTTCTGAACTACAATATTGTTTGATAACTTCATTACTTTTTTGGTTAATTTGTTTGTTATGTTTTTAGACTTCATTAATTTTCTGAGCGTGATGTATGTGGATTATCTGGAACTTTGCTTTTCTTTTTTTTTTTTTTGTTGTATAAAGTCCTGGTTATCTTTTGAGATCCTACAATTGTGTAGATGTTTACTGTAACTGTGGTCAACTAAGAGTGGTATGGAATTTTTATCGAAACTACTAGTGTACAAAGTGTTTGACTAATTTATCCATCCTTAATAGAAAGGACTAACATTTGCTATTTTTCCATTCATTTTTTTCGTTGATTTAGAACATTCTTCAGCTTTGTAAGAATCGAATTGTGCTCTTTGATAACAAGACTAAGAATAAAGCCAAGAGGTCTGAGCAGGTGGGAAAGCTTCTATCTCTTGTTAACACGGTAATAGAACAGAATGGTGGGCAGCCGTACACAGATGATATCTTTGCTGAGTTGAAGGTTAGTTCATTTACAACTAGTCATGGACTTCTGCAAACTGTTTATTCTCACTTTTTTTTTTCTATGAAAATGTCTTTATTTATGTGCAGAAAGGGGCTTCTAAACTCCGAGATCAACAAGTGGAAGTTGATTCCCTAAAGGGGTATTCAGAACCAGAAATTTCAGAGCTGAAGGAGCAGATGCATAGATCATATGAAGAGCAGCTGAAACGAATTGCTGAGATGGTATTCTTCGTGCTCCTTGTTTTGACTTCAATTTATAACACGCATTTGTGCTCTTGTGTAATTTTCTCATACCCGGTAATGATATCATAAATTATGTAATTACATTGTGAGTAAAGAGTTCTATTGGTAAGCAATGATTTCTCCTTTCGACGAAGCTAAATTTATAGAAAGGAAGTTTAATGATCTTGTGGCTGTTTGAGATCTTATGTGAAATTGAAGTATTTTTTTGCACTTATACACACACACACACACACACACACACACATACACACACATATATATACATGAAAAAAATTGAAAATTCTTTAATTTTATATAATTTCTTATACTATTTGTCAACTATTAAATTTATATATTTTCAATGATTAAGATTAAATATTTTTTGTGTAATTAATGTATCATAATTAATACATATGTTAGATTTAATTTTAATTATTAAAAATGTATTGCTTTAATAATTAAAAAATTAGTATAAAAAAATTATGTAACTCTATCTCTCCCCTACCGAGAGTATTGTAAAGTAATTAAAAGCTTTTGCTGAAAACAGGATATGAATCACTAATCTTATATTGGTGTATCGAGAAATTTTATTTTACTGTCAGAATGTCTTGCCTAATCCTATAGTTATGATGTAGTGGTACTGTAAGGTACATGGTCCATTTGCCTACTCACATTAATGCTTTTAACAGTTTGAGTCGCAGCACAAAAAACAGATTACTAGTCTTGAAGAACAACTGGAGCAGACTACTCAAAAGTCAAACAATGAAATTCACGAGCTTCTAGGGAATCTTGAAAGAGCACAGAAGGAGATCAAGGAGCTGTGCAATCAACTAGAAAAAAGGAAGCCACCCGAAAATGAGAAGCCACCTGAAACTGGGAAGCCACTTGGAAAGTGGTGGTGCACCATTCTATGACCTAATTACTTGCTGGTGTTAAAATCTTTCCTTACATTGATCTCTTAGCACACTCTCTTGTTTCTGCATGTGGATTTGAATTCTAAATAGATATCTCTTTATCTGCTTTGACAAAATTTAGGGTAACATTATAATTTGTGTACTATTACTCAAAATTGGTATACAATGCACTTAATAAAAAGAGTAACAATAAAAGTACAAAGTTCGGAATAAAGCTGAAGTTTGGAACAGAATTTGTATTCTTACTACTTTTACATTGATCAAATGAATCTAACTATTCTTATTGTTCAGGGGAAGGTTCTTGCACGAAAGCACCGAACCTCAGGATTGATTTTTAATCCATTGTAAACTTCTAAATAACACAACCTTTATTTCACATACAAATCTTGATTATGATATAACATAGTTAAGTTTCAACACAATTATCATTCATATCCAGAAGTGAAGATGCCAGAGATACATGTATAATTTATAGGTTATCCAATAGCACATCCATAATGATATACTACATTTTTAACTGCAATAGTGTTACTACACACATTCCTTAGAAAATAAATAAATAGTAGANGTAATTGAGCATCCACCTGAAAAGCCGCCTGTAATTGAGCATCCACCTGAAAAGCCACCTGAAAAGCCGCATCCACCTGAAAAGCCATCTGAAAATCGACCTGACGTGACGCGGTGCACCATTCTTTGACCTAATCGCTTGCCGGTGTTAAAATCTTTCCTTTCCTTGATCTCTAAGCTCACTCTCTTGTTTCTGCATGTGGATTTGAATTCGAAACAGATATGTCATTATCTGCTTTGACAAAATACAGGGTAACATTATGGTTTGTGTACTATTACTCAAAATTGGTATACAATACACTCAATAAAAAGAGTAACAATAAAAGTACAAAATCAGAATAACGTTGAAGTTTAGTACAGAATTTCTATTCTAACTAATTTGATATCAATTAAATGAATCTAACTATGTCTTGTTATTCAAGGAATGGTTCTTGCATGAAGGCACCGACCCCAGGATTTATTTTTAATCCATTCTAAACTTCTAAATAACACAATCTTTATTTCATATATAAATCTCTAATATAATCTAACATTGTTAAGTTTCAACATAATTGTCATTCATATCCAGAAGTGAAGATGCCAGGGATATAAGTATAATTTATAGGTTACCCAATAGCACATCCATAATCATATCTTGCTACATTTTTAACTGCAACAGTGCTATTACACGCATTCCTTAGAAAATAAATAGTAGATAATAATATCTTTTGTCAGAGATTTATACTCAGATACCATTTTCAGACTTATTGCTTTCTCCGTCAGTTGGAATTATGCAATCAACAAAGCTTGTTTAATGCCTTGTCGATGCAGTCAAATATTCTAAAACACTAGAAAAGGGATAGGAAAGTCGTGGCAACGTTTTCTTTTCTGAGAAATGGAGCTCCAATTAACTAGTGTGTCTCTCTCTTGTGCAAGGAAAGCCTTTTTCATTAGAACTCGAACAGACATTACTTCAAAGCTTAAGTTTTTAAAGCTGAAATTTCATGCACAAAACTTTGTGTAGTCACTTATATTAATTAATTTATATCACAATCAGTGAAGCTTTTACTCAATTCTATAAAAAAATAAATAAATTCACCTTAATATTCTTGTTGCTTAAATTCATTTATATGACTTCAAAACGGAATCTATGTTAACAATGAGATGACAAAAAACAAAATTAATTTAGTAGACTTTACTTTAGCACTAATATTTTCACCAAATTAATAATTTTCACACAAAAGCTGCAAGCAATGATGATTATACAATGTCTAATCATCATTTTAAGGCTTAGCAAAAGTAGGATTCAACCTTGCCGCATCTGTCAAGAATTTTTTCAGAATTTTTTATGTTTTTTAATAAATATAAAAGAAAAAATATTTATTTTGAGAGAACGGCAATTGAGCTAAAAGGAAAGACAAAATCAAAAAAAAAAAAAAGAGGTAAAAATAATCACATAAACAAAAACTTTGAGCTTTTAATTAATAATTTCATCTAAATTTCATTCTTTCTTAATTTTTTTATGTTTAAGATGTTTAATTCATTCAATTTATTTTTAGTTTCTTCTATTACGAACTATATTTATTATTTTAGGGTTAAGATATAACTAAATCATGATTAATAGATGTTTATTTATTTAAGTTGATTAGAATTATATTATTTGATTAAATATTTATTTTATTTTTAATATTTTTAATTAAATTAATCATTCATTAGATGATTTGATTGCAGATTTACACCCTAAAAAAGAAGTTGGATGTGTATGATTTTGAGATAAATATTATTAAATTTATGTAAAATAATAATATACTTATATGTTCAATGTAATTTGTATATGAAATTTATGAGTTTAATAAATCTCTTGTTATTCGAATTCACATAGAAATATAGTAAATTAATAGTTTAAAAATAATTTTTATTATCATTTTAAAAAAATATATGAATAAATTTGATTATTATTTATTATCAACTATATACTCAATATTGATTAATGATAATAATAAATTAAGTTAAGATTAATTTAGGTGAAATCTAATACTCTAAAATTGTTCTTAATTGATGACAACTCTTGTTTTAATTTTATTTTAATTTAATAATTAATTTAATTAGTAAATAAAATTAATTTAATAATTGAATAAATTGATTTACATTTATATAATAATAAAAGTAAATAAAATTAATAGTTAAATTTTTATATAAATAATTTTTATATACTCAACTTGCGATTTCATAAATTTTACAATATTTATTGACTGATTTATAATATTAACTATTCATTAATGATGGTGTCATGTCAACTAAAATTATGGTGTGATTTAATTGGTCAAGAAAGCGACGATCGCAGCCAAGCAAACGCATTTGCAAACGTCATTGAATTATTATTGAAATCCAGTAAAAACATTTTAAAATACAGTCGCCTGTCCAAATTGACAGAGACTCTCTCTGATAATTTTTTCAATCTGAGGAATTCGGTCAAGCTATTAATACGTTGAATCTTTCGATATTTACTCAGTTTCCTAATAAAAAGGAATCGCATGCTGTTCCCCAGTGATACTCCTGAAATTGGGAAACAGAGCAGAGCTACGGCAATGGCTTAATTTCTGCATATTTGTATTTATTTATTTGGTTGTACCAGATGTAGTCAATGAGTTTCAGGATTAATAAGGAATGCGACAGTTGACTCATTTCAGTATCTGCTCTCCTTTTTTTTTTTTTTTGGATGATGGGCCTAATTGAACCATGGTTTACCTTGTTTATTTCAGAGTTGTTTTGGCACCACTGACTAGACAGAGATCATACAATAATGTTCCTCAGTCACATGCCGTCTTGCATTACTCTCAAAGAACACCAATGGCGGTTTTCTTAGAGCTGAAGCCATTGGAGTTTCGGATACTGCTCAAGGGTAATTCTGCTTTTAGAAAAGATAGTCATCCTATCTTGAGTTTTCTGATGTATTAACTTAAAAGCACAACCTGTGTTTTAATTTTCGATGTACTATGTGCAGTTTGAAATTTTTATATGCTCTATTGTTTCTTCGATACACAAGGTATCCTGATACACCTGGTATATGGACGAAAGAGCAAGTTGAAGCTTGGAAACTAATTGTGGTTGCTGTTCATGCCAAAGGTGGGATCTTCTTTTGACAGATTTGGCATGTGGGCAGGTTTCAAACGATGGTGTGTTCTATATTTCTCTCTTTTGTTTACAATTACTGGTGACTTGGTTTTCAACATACTGTTTCGTAATGATATAAAGTTTGGTATTGTGAACTTATAGTTATCTAACAGGAGGCAACTTAGGCTGTTTAAGAGAATAAGGCAGCTCAGTTCAATTGAATCCTTCAATGAGAACCGAATCAACCTACAGAAGAAGAGCAAACTTTTTAACTTTTCTTTTCAATTAATAATACAGTAAGGTTTTAGAGTTTTTTTTTATTTTTTTTATCAATTGCTCTGTGCAGGTTTTCAGCCAAATGGTCAAGCTCCAATCTCTTGTACAGACAAACCACTGAAGCCTCAGATTCGAGCTAATGGCATTGATGAAGCACTTTTCACGCCTCCATGACCGCTGAGGACCGATGAAATCCCTGAAATTGTGAAGGATTTTAGGTTGCTGCAAGGAATGCTATTGAAGCTGGCAAAATCTTTTCTCTTTTAACCTTTTGCAAGCTTGTTTTGGTGGCTAACATTTTTTATATGCATACAGGTTTTGATGGGTTGATATCCATGGGCCTCACGGCTACCTAATTGACCAATTCATCAAAGATCAAGTAAATGATCGGACGGATCAGTATGGTGGATCGTTAGAGAACCGTTGCCGATTTGCTCTAGCAATAGTTGGAGCTATTGCTAATGAGATAGAAGCAGATAGAGCTGGGATAAGGCTATCTCCCTGTGCAGACTATATGGAACATTAGGTCTTTATACGGCAGAATCCTTGAACAAACACAATATTCTCTACTGCCACAAGGTTGAGCCGAGAATGAAAACAGATGGAGAAAAACTTGAAAGTCCTCACAGTTGCTGCCCATGAGAAAGGCTTTCAATGGTACTTTTCTTGTAGCTGGGGTTGCAATAGGGAAGATTTAAACAAAGCTATCGCAGAAGGTCGTGCAGATTTATGGTCGCTTGTTCTTGGCTAATCCAGACTTGCCGCGTAGCTCAATGCTCCTCTCGATAAGTACAACCGAGAGACATTCTACATCTCTGATCCTCTTACTGGTTACACGGATTATCCATTTCTCGAAACTACTTCTTAGTTTATCAAAATGGAAGATTGATAAAACATTAATCGTCATCTATAATGCAATCCTGTCCATTTTCTTGTTTCCTGAATGTTTGATAGTTGTACTCTGTTAACGTAAAAGCAATAACAAAGTTGAAGAAGAGTTTCAGATTTCAGATAACTTTGAACAAATGAAGAAAACCAAGTAAGCGGAATCACCAACACGAGTAGCCTCTTATGGGACCAGTACATCAAAATCACTTACAGTTCATTCCGCAGTCTCCACATTCTGGCTAACGTATATTTCTGTACCAACGTTGAGAGAAGTCCACTCCCGCCTTGCTCGTTCTGTTCCTGGATCCTGTGCCAAGTAACAATTACACAACTAAATTAATGTGTCCATATTACGTACCTTGAAGATCTGATAAAAATATTCATGAGCAAGAAGCATTCAAATTGATGGAAATATACTGTGAAATAATCAAGTTCTAGATTTCCCGACCCATACATTTCCTTTGTTTTCTGGATAGCCATGCACAGCCCATCCAGGATGTGTAAGAATGCACAGTCCATTCAGGATGTGGAAGAATTTATACCAGTTTCTGTGCTTGCGGATTGCTGTATGGATCACAGATATCATATGGTTCCTCCAGATGTTCAGCATTTCCGGGGCTGCAGTATAGATGATAAGCGGAATATGGAAAGCGAGACGTCTCATTTCGGTATATTATCTCACCAGTTGGACTAAAATGGCACGGCAGGCATGAAACAAGATTATCTGGCCGACAACACCTCGTGGATGCCGGTTAATTATATCTCACTGTATCTAGTCACATCCGTCGGAACATCACCATCACATGGTTTTCTGTTGTTCTTTCAACAGCTTCCAATATCAAGGTGATAAATTTGAGTGTTTGGTCCCCCGCCATGCTTGATGTCAAGCGTCAATCTAACCTTTTGGAGACTCTGGCAACTGAGAGACAATGTATGTTCAAATAAGAGTGTCCGGTTACCAAAATAATTATTACTCCACAAATATAGAGGTAAATATAGGAGACACACCTTCCTTATAATGCCATGGCCATTGTAATGGTAACCACCATTAAATCCTGCCGTTGCATCTCAACATAAGCCAAGGATACTTTGCAGATGTTGTCAATGTATGCGAGAAAATTCAGCTCGCCCTTACGGAGATTCTTCTGCCATGAGACTGAAGAAAAAAAAATTCCCATGCCGCTGCTTAATGCAGCATCAAGGTCATATGTCCCATTAAATCTTCCGGTTAAAGAAACTGCTTGGTGCCCAGAATAGACCAATCTCGAGTAATTGTGATAGATTAGTGGCTGATTCATGCAACTTTCGCCAAAACATGGAAAATTCCTGTCAGTTATTATTTGACTGACATGTTTTCCATTTTCAGGACAAAGTGTAGTGTTCTTATCGAAGTTGCCTTTTTTTAAGCACAAGCATCCAAAAATTCCAGGATGTGGCAGATTCATACACCTCACGTAGAGAAGCAAGATATATTTCCTCTTCCACAGCAAACAGGTCAGGATCTGTGACGGACTGAAATTCCTCCAAAGGAAACTTGTCATCCGTCTATAAACCGTTGTCAGGTTCATTCGCTTTGTGATGTATCTCACACTTTCTCCCATTACCAAGTGCGCTGCCATTTGGGGAATCTGAAAATTTAACCATAATGCTAGCAATATTGTTAAAAGAAATGTTGAATGTATTTGATTTTCTCTTTAACAATAAACTATACAATGACAAATTTAGATATCACATTAGCATATGCAAGCACTAACTCAATGGATCAGCAAATCTCTATGAGAAGATTTAACCAAATTTCATACATTGATACAGAAGACAGTAATTAAGATGATGTAAATAAAAAGAGGATGAAAAACGAACATGAGAATAAAAAGCATATGCATAATGGGAAATGCCAAGAATTCTCTGAGAATATTCAAATTACTACATTGTCCAAAATTTCTCTAAGAATATCCCTTAAATGGTTCACAAGTTTCATACTTCAAATAATAATAATAAATTCTGAAAAAAGTTGAAAATTAAAATGCCAATCAAGATTCAAAAATGAATAACAATAAAATAAAAAAGCAAAAAAAAAAAAAATAATACCATAGTAGAACAAATCAGCACGGTCAGCGAGTGATGGGCTGCCCATGCCAGGAGCATTCATGCCAGCTTCATTTCAGAAATTCCAAGCTTGTAATGCAACTCTCACATCCGAACTCTTCATTCCAGGACCTCCAATTGTTGATAGATACTTGTTTTTTGAGATGAACCCATTTGTTTTCAGAAAAGAATCAGCCAAATTCAGCTCAAATAATCTCTGCAAAACAAGAGCAAGAGTCCAAGATGAAGAACACAGAGATCCCATTTGTTTTTCTCCCTCGTTTTCTGCTGCGGCTGAGGTTTAAGAGATTAGTGAAGTTATCGTACGCATGCTTTTGCTTCGGAGCCAAATCTTTGGCAGTTGCAACTGCTCTGCAACAGTGACAACGAGGCCCTGGACAGCAAAAGCCGAAAGTTAAAAATAAGTTTTGGTAAATTATCTTTAGACCCCCAAATTATTGTACTAATTATATAAAATATCTTATAGATGACAAAGTAATCATTCAGACCCCCAATCATAATTAAAGTTACGCCCGTTAAATGTTGAAATGACAACATCTACCCTTCGGTTAGGTGAAAGGTTTATACTACCCTTACACATTAAAGTTTTTTACAAGATAAAATAATCACTCCAATAGGATTTTGAAAAAATATTTCTTTATTTTCTTATTTGGATTTATGAAAATATGTTTAATTTTTTTAGTAGTATCAATGAGAAAATATTTTTTATTATTTTTTAAAAATAAATCAATCAATAATAGCATTTAAAATTCTTTGTACTTTTGTTATAACAATGAGAATATATTTTATAGGATTGAACTATTTTAATTTAAATTTTTTACATAAATGACAACATAAATTTAAGAAAAACAATTGATGATTCAAAATTTATATCGACTCTTAAATTAAATTAAAAAATGTGACCAAACAATTACTAAATAATTTAGTTAAGCACTCCATACATATCATGAAAAAAATAAGCTTAAGTGGTCTTTTAAAAAAATTCAGAGTGCTTATTTTTTAAAACAGTTTAAAAGCACCTTTCGGCTTCCCACTAACAATCTCGAAATGGGATTTGTAGGAGGCTACCCTTTGTTTGCAGCCAACATTTATGTTGGAGAGTGTGGTTGCTTAATTTATTAAATTCATTTTAATTGTTAAAGTCTTAGAGAATCCATTTGATTGGCTTTTTGGTTCGAATGTTATCTCCAAATTTCAAAATTACTTTTTTATAATCCCACTTGGAGAATCTTGATTATTTGTAAATTGGTCTCCTTTTCGAGTGGTTTAATTGTACAAGACATTATGATTAAACAAACATAAGGATCGAGTTAATTTCAAGCTTCTCTGGCCTTTTACACAAAATAATTTTCTATAAAATGAAGAAAAAAGTATTCTTAAATAAAAAATAATTTTAACTAATTAATATATTACAGTAGTTTTCTTTATGCCAATGTTATTAAAGGAGACTTGAGTAATTTATTTAATAAATTTTGAGGGGATCTATTATTCATTTATAATTACATGATCACGCTTAAATAAAATTTGATCATTATAAGGAGTCTCACTGTATAGAAATTAATACAACAATAATATTGGTACAATTGTTCAATTTTTATAAGTGTTTTCGATATGTATTATAATTTATAGGCTATATTTCAATTTTTTTCAAAATTTTTTATTAAAATTTAGGTAATTGTTATAGAAAACTAAAGCAAACAGAAACAAGAAGAATGGGTAAGTTTCCATTTAATTTTAATTAAATTTAGAGTAATTAAGCATTTCGGGAAAAAAAAAAAAAGAATTAATTGCAAATTAATTAAAATGTTGAATTGAAACCCTTTAATTTGGCTATCAATCAATGTTATCACGAGGAGCAATTAAATTTTATGTTTTTTTTAACTATGATCAGAATGTTTGGAAGAAACACTTGATCAGTGAAGGTCATTGGTCAAGACTGATTCTTGATTTATAAGAATTATTTTACAATTAATGGAGTTGGATAATTAACATTATCCCCATGTGATCTTGTGACTAATTGGTTCTTTGAATTTTGATCATAGAATTACTCTATTATTCTTGTTCCTACTAACAAAAAATTATGAATTAGTTCAAACTTTTACAAGGGAAAAGAAAATAAAAAGTGATTCTTAAAAATATTTTTCTTTCAAATTTGATTACAATACATGGAATATAAAATAAATTAAATTTTTTTTAACTTTTATAATAATCGTTTTGAATTTTATATTCGTATTTTAAAATTTTATGTCATCTATTTTAAATTTATATTAATTATTTTAAATTTTTTATTTCATATTTTAAATTTTCATTTAGAAATATGTATATTAACCAAGTCTTTTTCTTAAATATGTTTTATGATAGAATGGGATAATGTTTTACTAAAGCAATTTTTATCATACATGTATATAATTATACATTCAAATGTTTAAAATTATCGATTAATTATTTTAAATTTTTTATTTTTGTTAAATATTTTAAAGTTTTTATTAAAAATTTTAAGTATTTTAATTTTATATTTTAAATTATTTTTTAAAATTATTTTAAATTTTATATTAAATATTTTAAATTTTATGTTAAAAAATATATAATTTAATGTATGCATATTAACCATTGCCTTTATTAAAAATATGATGGTACAAGTTGGCGGCAATACATCACATACACTAGCATACATTCCACAAGATGGATTATGGTACCAAGTTGTATATTTGGTGATTTGACGTCTTCAATTAAAAAATTGCAAATTTCATATGTTTCTTGCCTACTGGAAATACTTTTTTAAATAATTCTTATTCTTAAAATTTAGAGTTTGATTCTAATATACTTGATGTAACATTTATTTAATATTTTTAATTTTAATATTAATTATTTTAAATATTATATTAATATTTTAAATTTGTTATATTATATATTTTAAATTTGTTATTAATTTTTTAAAATTTTTTTATTTTATATTTTAAATTTTACATTAAAAAATATATTTTAATTAAATTTTAAATTTTATATTAAGATAAGATAATTTTTATTTGATTCTTATATATATTATTAATAATATCCAAATCAGCATCATCATCTGGTAAATAAGATAAGCAACAATCTTATAAATTCTGATAATTTAATATGTTAATTATTCTTCGACAAATATTGTAAGATTCTTAATGCATATAATGTTATATTTATTAATTTCTTTGGTGAACCACAATTCAAACGGGTTACTGGTAAAATTAATAACGGACGAATTACATGTCATGTCTATCAATCGCCAACTTCTTTTGTCTTGTCACCATGAAAAGACTTTGGGTTATCTTTTGTTCCTGCAAGAATGTTACAGTACAAATATTGTACCATTAATCAATAGAATTTATTATACTTTCAAATTTTTTTTTGCTATATAATCTAAAGTTTTTAGTATGTTGGTGTGTACATCATGTTTAATTTGTTTAAAAATTTGCTAAATGTAACTTGTAACTTAAGAAATTTAACCAAAAAATTTTAAAAATATATGCATAAACATGCACTTTGTTAAGATATGTTTTATGTATCTTACAATTTTTAATATAAAATTTCAAATAAATAATATAAAAAAATTTAAAATATAAAAATTAAAATTATTAACATAATACTTAAAATACATAACATTAAAAATTTAAAATATAAAAATAAAATTTAAAATAATTAATATAAAAATTTTTTAAAAAATTAAGTATAACTTTATCAAATTATTACATCATACTCGCATAAATATAAATTAATATTTTTGTTAACTTTGGTGTGAGCGAAATAAGTAACATGAGTGTGTTTATAAATTTAAATATTTCATAGTGTAAGAATAATTAGATTCTTGATCTTAAGTGATGTATAGATGCCAACATTATATATATATATATACACACACACACACACACACACACATGATACATGCTTGTGCATAACATAATAATACATGATGTCTCATCTTATGGCATCTATACCCCTTATTTTTAAAATACATTTTCAATCCTTATTATTTTCGTTTTGATTAAATATTCAAACAAATTAAGGAATTTGTAATTTTAATCTAAGCAATTAATTTATGGGATGTTTCCATCTTAAGTTGCACCAAGACAAAGATTAAAGATTTTCACCAATTTCTACTCAGCCACCACTAATTAAAAGAAAAAATAAATTATAGACCCGTACATGGTTTTGCCAAGAAACCATTTAACTTTAACAAAAGTGCATGGAATCTAAACTTTATGCAAAAAAGAGAGGGAAATATATAAAAAAATTTTTTTTAGGTGGCGAAATTCGGGGAGAATTACACTTGTCAACAGTATAAGCCAAGCCCATTGTGCAAGCTGGATTAAGAGATGTAGATTGTCAAAGGGATATCTCTTTTAGCATTTGTATTGAGTGATTTAACAAGATTCGAACATGTCTTCAGAGTTAAGAAGAAAAAGTTCACATGAGATACGAAGAAAAGAAAAGAAGAGAGTTTGTGGTGGGGTTGCTGCTGCTGGATACGTGCTGACCTGAGGCCTTTTGTGTGTGTGTGTGTGTGTGTGTGTGTGTGTGTGTGTGTGGTTTAATTGTCCAAAGCATGAAAGAAAGAAATAAAGCAGATTGTTTGGAGCATTTGAAAAGAGATGATTAAAGCTAAGAAATGCAGCAGATTTTTGTCCTTAAAACAAAGGGCAAAACGAGAAGGCTAAAGAATAAGAAAAAAAAAGTACTTTTGGAGAAAGCGGAAAGCAAACCAGCTCATTGGTCTATGAAGAGCTGGGTTGGTTGCACATGAAAAAGCTAATATTTTGCTTTTGGCCGACTGGACTTGTGTGAAATGCCTCCACCAAAGAAACCCCCTAGCTTGATCTCAATCTTCATCTTGAATTTGAATCCTTATAAGAAGATCTTTGATACATCACAATAGATATACCTCAATCTCAATCTTCATTTCTGTTGAGTGAAAGTGATCTAACGACATATAATTATTTGAAATGGTCAAAATTTTACTTAAAACAAAATTGAGATCAGCAAAGAAACCTAATCCAGCCTATTAAAGCATTAAATCAATTTAGAGGCCCATCCCATACTTGTGGGACAGAGACAGACCCATTTGTTCATGTGAAGTTGAGGACGAATAGGTATATAATAATCTAAAGTTAACAATTCTCTACGACCTCAACAAGTTTAGTCACATTCTTCACCAATAAAACCTTACCATGTCATGTTCTAAGTTCAACAAAGTCCATACAAAAGCCATGCATGTAAACATGGTATGAATGATTCGGTATACCCTACACTCAAATCTTTTAATCAATATCAATTGTGTCACGTCGTTTATGCAATGTGATTTGATTTAACATGCCATTTTTTTTCAATTGTGTGTCATAAGTTCTGTGTCATTTAATTATTAAATTAATTATTTTTTATTTATATTTTAAATATTTTTGTTATATATTTTAAATTTTATATTAATTATTTTATTTTTTATGTTTTATATTTTAAATTTTTATGTTAAATTTTTTTAAAGTTTTCATTAATTATTTAAAATGTTATATTTTATATTTTAAATTTTGATGTGAAAGAATTAATTGATAATTTTTTTTAATGAAAAAAAAAAGTTGAGAGCAAGAGGGCATTAAAAATTATCTGAATTTGATGTGAAGGATCAGACAAAACTTAGTGAAGTGCAAAGGGAACAGCAGATCAGTTATTCTTACGGGCTTTCAAGATTGAAGAGAATCTAAAGTCAAGTATATAAGAGCTTGAAGCAGCCATAACTGAGAAGCAAATTGTTTGTGAAGTTCTATGCTTTTTTGGTTCCCTCAGGCAACAGCCTCGAAGCTAGTTCAAACTAGTGGGAGGTTGTCTGCAGAGAAATTCTAGGACTCAAAAAAAAAAAGACTCAACTTATTGTATTACCAACACAATCTTAATTAACCCAACTGAATTAATCGATTCCAAATGGTTCGTGGAAAGGTTCAGATGAAGCGTATCGAGAATCCGGTGCATCGTCAGGTTACCTTCTGCAAACGCCGCGCTGGGCTTCTTAAGAAGGCCAAGGAACTCTCCGTGCTCTGTGATGCTGATATCGGAGTTTTCATTTTCTCCGCCCACGGAAAGCTCTATGAACTAGGCACCAAAGGGTCAGTCTTCCTTTCCCTCTTTAACTGTATCGTACTCGTTACTTAATATTACTCGAACTTTTAATTCTATTGTTGAAGTTTTTGTGCTTTCGAGTGTGTGAAATAGAACCATGCAAGAGCTTATTGAGAGGTATTTGAAGTCCACACGAGGAGCTCAGGCTGAACCAGTTATGGAAACTCAACCATCAGTATGTAATTAATTTTTTTTTCTCTTGTTATTATTTAATTTCTATTTTTCAATACTAAATATAGGTCTATATTTCATAGGAACAGAACGAATATATTATTCTTATCTATAACTGTTCAAAAAGGTTTAGCTGTGCGGCATCGGATGCTGGTTCTTATAATGCTTAAAAGTAATTGAAAATGCAATAATAAATTACACACGTCTGTGAAAATGACACGACAACATTTTGCATTGTTATCACTACCTTTTGAAGGCCGAAACTCTCGTTGCAAATTAACTTTGCCTCTAATCACGCATAATTTGGGACCTGTTATTCTCTTTGTTTTCTTACTGTCGGAAAAAATTCGGTCAAAACTAGACGATTTTTGTCGGATGGTCTCTTCATTAAATCGTATAAGGTCTCTTCTTTAAAGATGTCATGAAAAACCCCACCACTTCTTTTAAACTATTTGGCAGTCATCTTTCTTTCCCTCCCCTCCAAACGATATTGTAGGAGCAAGTATTCAGACTAAAAAAAAACTAATCCTTAGGTGGAAAAACTCCTATATATAAACTCATAGACCTTTTCCTAATCAATCGGTGTAGGACTCCGACTTGAGCTCAAAGAGCTCTGAATGGGAGCAATTATTGTTGCAAAAAAACAGATATTTTTATTGGAATTTATACTGATGAAAAATTATAATTATGCAATTATAGGATGCACAAGAGGAGATCAACATGTTGAAGCAAGAAATAGAAATTCTCCAAAAGGGCCTCGGGTTTATGTTTGGAGGCGGAGCCGGGACAATGAGTTTGGATGAACTACTTTTGCTTGAAAAGCATCTTGAAATGTGGATCTATCACATTCGTTCCACCAAGGTATCTCTTCGTACAACAAAATTTTAGAAACAGAAAGCAAAATAAACAAACTCTTTGAAACATGTGTGTTGAATATCATCGATAGACTTTACTAATGACCCAATGGATTCATTAATGTAGATGGAAATTATGTTTCAAGAGATCAATCTGTTGAGGAACAAGGTTAGTTTGCACTACAATCCTCTTCTTCCTTTATTATTGAATTGTATTTGATATGCTGTAAATTGTTAAAGTAAATCTTCTATTTTCATTGCTGAAGGAGGGAATACTGAAAGCTGCAAACAAGCATTTGCAAGACAAGGTGATTAATAAACAGAGATTTACAATATTTAATACTAATATAAAATAATTCTTTTAATTCTATTTTACTTTTTTTTCTTTTTTTTTTTTCAGCTAGGGGAGAACACCACTGGGATTGCTTACTTTGGACCAATGACTACTAAGAATTATGTTGAATACCCACTAACGATGCCCAATGAGCTATTTCAGTTCTAGGATTTGCTCCATTTAGCATACCTAGCTGTATTAGATGGAGCAATTATTATTATTCCACCAAAAAAAAAATCTAGTTGTTGTATTCATGTAAGATATATTGGTCAGTAAGAGACAAGTCCTGTATCAATAATCTTCTAGGCTTTTAAGTACATGACATGCAAGACATGTAATAAAATTTGTATTCTAGTAAATTTGTGATTCGATATTGTGGTGGTGGTTTGATGTTAATTTTATTGCTATTATTGTATGTCTTTCCTTGTTTATTTCTCTCTCTATTGTACACTTGTGCATGTACTTCAATTAATTTCAATTAATTTGAATCCTTAATCTTTAATCGTAAATGATGTAGCCTTTCATTAACTAAATAATATATTTTTACAATTTTAAAAATTATTTACAATGCTATTTCACACCCCACTTGATGAATATATGTTGTATCATTTAATATGAATATTTAAGATGTCTAACATTATTCTTAATTATTAAGAGTAAATCTATAATATAAAAATTATAAATTATATATTATTTTAATTAATTTTTCTACGTTATGGCATCACATTCTCTAAATTACATATTTTATTTTGGTTTCTCATAAAAACTTTATAGAAAAATGAATTCAAAAAATAGTAGCTTAAGAATTAGTCTAATTGATTTGATTTTTTACTGTGAAGTAAGATATTAAGAGATTAGATCCCTCTAACATCCATTTTGAATCGAGTATTCATTATTTATTATACCTTAAATGAGGATTGTGCTAATTAAAAGGCACACACAGTGATGAATGTTGTCAACTATCTCAACTGCTCACACATGCCTGGATGCATTTTCCATTTACTGTTAACTTGTGTTCTTAAATACAACGCCAATACAAAACGGAATAACTTAGTTCAATTTCTTGGGAAGACCAATTTTTACATTGTTCGAACTGTCATGTATCTCTACCTGTAACTATTATAAATCAAAATTATTAATTATTAATAAGTAGTTTTAATTATGAATGAAAGTGAATTGAATATATTTATGACCATGCACTGTTCTTTTTCAAAGTAAAATCATAATTCGAAGAATTCTTTGTTTCAGTTTTGGCTTGTTGACTTTCTTAATTAACTAATCCAATAGCCACTAACTACTCCAATCAATCTCGGTTTGTGTGTGAGCAAAGCTTCATCAAATGAAAACTCACAAAATTGGGAATTAAGGTTTATAAATTTAGAATTTTTTTATTAAAATATTTAAAATAAACACACACGCACCCACATATATGAAATACTTTAATTATTAAACTCTTAAAATAAAAAATAAAAAAAAAAAGGATTCGTGGTATTACTATTTTTGCAATTCTTTTTCTCCCGCAAGTAATTTTTGTGCAATGTGAGAGTTGGGAAAGCAAATAGCAAATTGATAAATTTGGTGAGAATTGATATGGATTTTGTGGCATAAGTTGTACAAAAAGTTATGAATGACAACGAGATATAAATGCCTTTCTCTTTTTCTTTTTAATTTCACAAGAATAGGTTTGGAATTGAAGTTGTCAACCAAGAATATTAAATTCAAAGAAGCAATCAATCAAATATTCTAGTTTCATGAAATTTGCATGACAATTGAGGATTTAGGTATTTGTTATTATTTAAATTATATTAAACATGAAATTAAATTCTCTTAGTTGAAAAAAATTGGTGCATGGAGCAAATTAACGATTCATATTGTTGCTGAAGTAACTGGAAATAATAAAAACAATGGAAGTATGGAAAGGGACAACAACATCAAAGCGGCAAAACCGCAGTAAATTTTTGAGTTGAACTGTGTCCACGCACATGCATGTTGGCAACGCGCAGACCGTATGCAATTACTGCAATGGAGAAAACAGATGAAAACATTTACTCCCTTCCCAACTACCCACCTTACATCTGCTATTAATCCACCACCCTTTCCACTCAACTCTTCTCACAACACTGGCAGCACTTTCTTTCTTTCTTTCTCGATTACCAATGGCGATTTTCTTCAAGTTTTCTTCCTTGTTTCTATTTTCAATGTTACTGGTGAATGGAGTAGTTTTAGGACAAGAAGGAGATCCTGTTGGAACAGAAGGAAGAGGGAGAAGAGAACTGGTTCCTGCTATGTTTATTTTTGGAGATTCTCTCATCGACAATGGGAATAATAATAATCTTCCTTCTTTTGCGAAGGCTAATTATCTTCCTTATGGTATCGATTTCAATGGTGGCCCAACTGGTCGTTTTTCTAATGGCTATACTATGGTTGATGAAATTGGTAACCAATTTCTCTCTTTAGTTTTGGTGTATTTTTACAATGCAACTCCTTGCACCGTGCATGCTATGCTTTTATCTACTTCTGTCATGCACTTTTTTTTTCCTTTTTTTTAATAAAATTAAGAGTAGAAATCGTTGAAATTGAACGGAGGTTTATAGATCGTACTATAACAGATGCATGGAAAGCACAATTTCCGTAAAAACTCAATCAAAAAATGTGTTAGACATTTGAAAAAAAAAAAAAAAGGGCACTGGCATTATTCATTTCCCTTTTCTCCCTTGTCTTTCTTGAAAGAAAAATTAGAATGTATTTATAAAGCTATTTGCATGTACTGTTGAATTTGTCTCCCTTTGATAGGAGACCCATGAGTTTTGGGATTTTAAACAAAATTTTAAAAGGTGTGACGTCCAATAAATTTAATATTAAGTTAAAAAAATAAGTAATAATGTATAATTTATCCTAAATTTGGCCCTAATTTTAGATTAAATATTAGAATTTCGACCAATTATTTATGTCAATTGTCTTCAAAATCAGCACTACCTACTATGTCTCTCTAGATTAACATAATATTTTCAATTTAAACAAAGGGACAATCATCATTCAATATAACATAAAAAACATCTCAGATAGAACATTATTTTAATGGAATTATTTTTTACTATTGTCCTTTGACTAGATTAAGACCAAAACCCAACAGTGAAATTTTATTTTCTTCTTACATTTATTATCTACCTAAATAGCATTAACTCAGAACATCCAGTAGACATGCCTTTTAATGGCTAAAATTTAATATCCATGAACCCTTGAAATCTCCTTGACAAGTATATTGACCAAATTTGTATGTTGGTGTAATATAAATGCATGCATTCAGCTGAACTACTGGGACTTCCTCTCATTCCTGCATTCTCTGAAGCCTCCGGAGAACAAGTGCTTAATGGAGTCAACTACGCTTCCGCTGCCGCCGGAATACTCGACATCACCGGAAGAAACTTCGTAAGCACTTAAATCAAGATTCTATCGAACTTATGTCGATAACCCATTAAACTCATTCCTTTTATTGCTTGATCAGGTGGGTCGGATTCCGTTTAGTCAACAAATAAGGAATTTCCAGAACACACTTGATCAAATTACTGATACTCTTGGGGCAGAAGATGTGTCAAATGCAATTGCAAGATGTATATTCTTTGTAGGAATGGGCAGCAATGACTACCTAAACAATTATCTCATGCCAAATTACCCTACCAGAAATCAATACAATGCTCAACAATATGCTGATCTTTTGGTTCAGCAATACACACAACAACTCACTGTAATAATATGACAACTAATGTGATTGCTAAAATGTTAACAGATAAGTCTATTTACGTTCCTGATTTTGTTACAGAGTCTGTACAATTTGGGAGCAAGGAAATTTGTGCTGGCGGGATTAGGAAGAATGGGATGTATTCCAAGCATTTTGGCACAGAACCAGATTGGTCGATGCTCGGAAGAAGTAAACCAGCTTGTTTTGCCTTTCAATGCAAACGTGAAGACCATGATCAACAATCTTAGCGCCAATCTGCCTGGTTCAAGATTCGTTTATATTGACATTGCTCACATGTTTGAAGATCTCCTCACCAACTATAGATCTTACGGTATGCAACGGTTCCTTTTAAACTATATAGTTAACATGCATCGGTGTAATCTATTGAGATTACTTGTCTTCCATTTCAAGCACCATGTGCGAATTGAGATCAATAAATCACCTCGTTACATACCGAATTTCTAATGCTGCTAATCTTTTTTATACAGGATTCAGTGTGATAGATCGAGGATGCTGTGGAATTGGACGAAACAGAGGGCAGATTACTTGCCTTCCATTTCAAACACCATGTGCAAATCGAGATCAGTATGTTTTCTGGGATGCATTCCACCCAACAGAAGCAGTAAACATTTTGTTTGGAAGGAAAGCGTTCTATGGAGATCAGAGCATGGTTTACCCCATGAACATTGAGCAGCTTGCCAATCTTTGAAAATTTAACCAAATCCACAAGAAACCTTAAGAAGAGACTTGCAATTGCAATGTTTTTTTCCTTGCTTGTATTGCGGTCTCTGTCTGAATCAAAGTTGTGGTTGTGTAGCCATATAATTTGATGGTTATGTTTCCAGTTTATGAATCAAATTATTTATGAGCAACCAGAATTTGGACTCCAATCTTTGTTCCTTGGAGGAAAGAATGTCACCTGCTTCTTAGCTCTTCGAAATACAAGATGACAATCTTTTAAAAGGCTTTAATCTCTGCTGTTGACGTTGGTCTTCAGAACTGACACCATATTTTTTTTTTATACAAATTAACTACACTATTTGGAGATATTTTAGGCACGTATCAACATATGTAAAAATAATAATAATAATAATAATAATTCTGTCTAATTTTCTCGTTGAATATAAATATTTTTCTTTTCAGAATAACAACTAGTAGAAATTTTATTCATCCAACTATGGATGTCGATTGTATTAAGAACAAATAACCGAACATGCAAAGGCAATTAGTTGATTAATTTCCAATATTAATACTTGGTTTTGCAGTTGCAGCCTCAGCCTCAGCACCAGCTTGGCAAATGATTTCGCAATCGCATTTACGGCTCTTAGGTTCAACGTCTGTGCATTTGCAATTCTTAGGCATTGAACTTGGACCAAATGCTGCCAGGAAATCAATGAAACATTGAGTTTTTCCATCGACGCCACAAATTCCAGAGCGAGTCCTGCTTTCTGGGCAATATTTGGGTTCGTTCCCTACACAATCAATAATACAGATCGATTAAATTCTGCCATTCAAGAAATTCATTAAGAAGACATGAAAAATAACATAGCTCGATGAAATTCTGCTACGAACAGATACCTTGAACTGTGACCAAGTAGCTTACAAGAAGAACACATAAAACCATTGGCAGAACTGTTGACTGCATGATTCTTGCTTTCAGGAAATAATTTCTAAGAAACTTGTGTGTTGTGTTCATAGTGATGTGATTATCATGGGTATTTATAGGTGATAGTATACATGGAAAAGAAATTAATGTAATACGTATGATGATAAACAGACTAATATCTTCTCTTAATTTTTCGTATTTTTGACTCGTAAAATTTAAAAAATTAATATCAAATGAATCTAAAAAAATAATGAAGAGTTCAAATTTTATTTTAATTAATTTTTTATTTTTTAATAAATAAAAATTAATTAAAAATATACAAAAAAATACAAAAAAATTTTAATCCATAAAAAACAACTGCTTAATTAATTTATCTTAATGAGATGATTTGTTTTTGCTACCCAAATATGTCAACATGAGCAAAGATTGTTGCATGTTCAATTGTGGTTAAATTGGATTTTCTTATATGGAAAATAAAGCTAAGATATTGAGGGAATTCCATCACATATGTTTAACAATTTTTAACAAATATTAAATATTCAATTTTAAAAAAAATTATTTCCTAAAATAAATATTATTATTTTTTAAACACTCTTTAGACTCACATAATGCATGTTATTTATTAATTTTATTTATTTTTAATTCTTACTTATAATAAATTTTGTTTATTTTTTAAATTTTCAATAAAATTGAAAAAATAACAATAAAGTATGAAGATTTGAGTAATTATGTAAACTCCCCATGCAACTTTAAATAATGTGTTAGCAGTCAAAAATAATAATAACAACTGGCATAGTTATATAAAATTTTTAAATTGGGTATATTTGTGCAAAAAAGCACTTTTGGGGACATATATAAGTAATAAAATCTTTTTGGCAGTGTGTGATAGTTGATGGAGGTGAAGCTAAGCCACAGACGAGGAGTTCTGCTTCTTCCAAATCAAATAACTTTCCCATCTCACAGGTTTTGCCAACTGTTCTTCATACTGTCAGATTCTTTTAATTTTTCCGTATGTTCACTAACGAAAAAGTTTATTACTGCTGTGGTTTCTGTTTTCTTAGTTTGTCTATCAACCGGCATTTTAGAGGTCTGTCAAAGGTACAATATAATGTTTCTCTGGATTCTGAGCAACTTTTTTTCTTGAATGATAATGAATTTATACAAGCGGGTAGAAATTAAAAGCTTTTTGGTGACAGAAATGGAGAATTCAACTTCAGGAAGTGGCAGATGGTCTGAACTCTTCCAAACCGTTGTTGGTTCATGTGGTGAAAGGGTGAGCTTTTTGTTATATTGACTAGAAGATGATGATATTTCAAGTTGGACTTTTACAAGTTATGATTTTGATGCATTTGAAACATACCCATTTGACAATAATGAGTTATGGTGGCAGAGGTGAGACTTTGACTTCGATTTCAAAGCAATATCAGGTGTCTGTGTATTCGATTGCGGCTGCGAATAAACATGTTGCGGATATTGATCTTGTGTTTGAAGGACAGAAACTTAACATTCCTTTTTCCAGAGGAGAAATCAAAGTGGTGGGCAAATCATTCTGGTTGTTATTTGTTCTCTTTTCTATGTTTTTGTATAATGCGAGCAAAATATTTTGAATTGTATTTGTTTGTGGGTACTAGTCGGTTCAATTAGTCAAGTCTCCTGGGATAGTAGAAGAGGTCTTGGAATTGTATCCCAGATTGGGGGATGTTCAGAACGTTTGGTTTACGAGAATGCCTTAATTTTCTTGCATGTGAAATTGCTCTTAGTACAATTATGTTTGAAATGGCATTTCTTGAAGTTCCAGTTATGGATGGTCTATTGGTCAGTTATTCCTTTGTTAAGTCTATGATAGATAGCATATATATTCTTTAGTTCCGTAAGTTAAACTTGGAATTGTGTGCAAAATTATGGAAAGACATGGTGAAAAAGGAAGAGAGGCTTGAGTATTAATCTTCATAAGCAATCGCTTTCAATGAAAACTTTTAAGTCAAGATGAAAAGGAATTGAGCAACATATTGTTACATATTCACAGGTTGAACATATGAGGTCGTAGTGTGTCTTATTTTAATTTAGCTTTCATGACACTTTTGGACGAAGGTTTGGTGATGGTTTAAATAAATGCAATGCCTTTTGTTTAGCAGATTGTTTGCCATAGAGAAGTATTATTTATTGTGCATCAGAGTGTTTTATGGAATATATGCTACAGTATTCTTAATCAGAATTAAATTTTCCATCACTTATATTGCTTCATGCTTGGAAATTCATTATGCATTATGAATATGTAATTTGTTCCAATATCTGTTTTCTCATGCTGCAACGTTTCTGTGCTATGTCTTTGACAGTCTAGGAAGAACAGACTATCTAGCCTTGATCTAAAAGGAATCCAATGGCATTCCTTGAATATCTTTGGACTTTTGGACAAAAAGAATTTTACCATGCAAATCACTCACAGTTGGCCACATGTAAGCAGATCCTTAATGTACTTGCAGCATTGTCTTTGGTAATTTGTTTTTGGTTTTATCTTAAAATTTTGTATTATCTTGTAAGTTCATAAATGATAGCGAACTTAACAAGTTTATCCATTCTACCACCAGGCTAAAAATGCTGGTTATCTTCTAGTTCTGGTTCCTCTTATAGCATTTTGCATCAGATGCATGATTGGTGCATTTTGCGCTAGAACTATCAGAGATTTGGGGGGCCAAGCAGCGAATGAGTCTAAAGGAAATCGTCTTGGTTCCAAAAGTGTGCGGTGGAAATCTGCTCTCTGTGACATGATAGAAGGAGATGGCTTGAATTCCGACTCAATACCAGATACCAGTGTAAGTATACAAATGCTTAAGAAAAGAATCTAATTTCTAGAGTTATTTGAATTTTCCTTTTTCCTAACATCAAAAAAGAGCCCTAAAGATTAAAAACTAAAGTTATTTCAGTCTCCCTTCCTGGCTGATGTTCATTTTTTAGTTCCAACTTTCGAGACAATGAAGATATATTGGGAAAATTCATGTCTGATTCACTTTGTCGTGACAACATAAACTTTCATGCAGGATCCATTGGAAGATGATGCTCAGGTTTCCTTTGAAGAGTCATCTCATGCATATCAAAAACTTGAACATGATTATGAGAAATTTCTCTCGGAATGTGGAATGAGTAAATGGGGATATTGGCGCGGTGGTTCCTCTGAATAAAGCATTATTCGTTGCCATGATAATTCCATGAAAATTCTGCACAGCCAAGTATTGATCTCTTATTACGGATCTGTAAAATATTCTGTGCCCCTTGTTTCCTCCACATGTTGATAATCTTGCACAAGGTTTTAGAACTGCAAATGTAAATTGTATCAATGTAGAGATATTGCAAGTGCCATTGTTGTCAATAGGTTTGCTGTTTAGCTGGTTTACCTTTGGTTATCAAATCAAGGGTAAGAATAATTTTTGTTTCCTTTTCTTTTGACGTATAGACACAGAATTCATTATAAATGTAAATTTAAGTATCAAAAAGTGTAGTGATACATTTCTGGCAACAGATGAATCTGTATTTTTCTTATTTGACATTTTAATTTTGCTACTGAGAGTTAAAAAACAGGTTAAGCCGTCCATGGGGAATTACAGTTCGATGGACTGTAAAAGAGCTTCTGCAGTTTACTTATTCCATAGCGCTTTATACCAAAACAACAAATTATGGCTTCTGCCAAATTGCACAA
Source organism: Khaya senegalensis (assembly GCA_032402905.1). Classification (NCBI taxonomy): domain Eukaryota; kingdom Viridiplantae; phylum Streptophyta; class Magnoliopsida; order Sapindales; family Meliaceae; genus Khaya; species Khaya senegalensis. The sequence continues at coordinate 494,141 of CP135557.1, read as the reverse complement.
TTGCAGGCAACTTCAACCAGAGTCAGCATAATATCACCTCTATAAAAATTATTCTGAAGTTCCCGTTTCAAGCAAATTTATGCTAATCTATAAGCCATTTTCAGGTAGCCTCTAGATGTAGAAGTGCATTTTAGTTTTAAGCACAGCTGCCAGTGAATGCAAACTGGAAGAAATAAATCCCAACGTCGTCATTGAGACTTCACGATAAGTTTAGATTAAGATGATTAAAGAAAATAAATTAAGTGAAATATTCATAAAAATGTGCGAATCCAAGTACAACAAAAATTAAAAACAGCGGAATATGGGCATAACTAATTCTTTTTCTTCAACGAACACGACGTTCTTTTTCTTCCTGTCCTAACCCAAGTGATTTCTGGGCATTGGCAATACCTTCAGGATCTGCAATACAAGTCGCAACTGAATTATTTACGAGGTGAAAAAAAGCTGGAAAACAATAAACATGTGAAAAACAAAGCCAGGGGAAAGATCAAACTGACATATAGCTGCATGTGTAATGCCAACTCTAAGGCACTAAACCTGAAGCATAAGATGAATCTTTTTATTTAAGGGAGAAGGGAATGATGTATTCATTTTCCACCTTCCCGACTGCAAATATCGTTGACTGAAATCAGACTTACCAAAGAACTGAGTGAAAATCCTTGTGAAGAAACTCAAGTTGCGAGAAACATTGCAAGCCATGGTAGGTGGAAGAGGCTTAACAATGGTGTCTATACTGAATACTCGTTGTAGAAACTGTATGAACATGATAAATTTCAAACTCAGCTCAGTGAAAAATGCAAAAATACACATGAATGTGTTTATATGTGTGCACACGTGTATTAAGATCAAATAAAGAAAGAATGAAAGGGGTATAGCTTCAAGTAAATTAGCAACCGTACTGCCTTTGAAACATCAATTAGATTAAGAGGAGAACATTTGACTACAGCTAAAAATACAGAAAAAAAAAAAAAAAAACCATAAAATCAACCAAAATGCCTTCACTCATTGTCCGCAAGCAGGGTGCCACCACAATCCTTATAATTACTGTATGGTCATTCTAACATTCACCACTTGCATTTCGCTACCCCACAAACAAATCAAGAATTTTGAGTGTGCTATTGGCCGTGTTCAATAGTACTTGTCATGATTATACCACCCCAAGTCTACCATGTGAGTAGTCACAGTTCCATATACATGGAACAATAAAATGCTTCAAACTTCCATCAAAAAACACAATAAGATCACAAACTACATGAAATACTCATCATAGAACATAAAAATTAAGCTCTTTTCACTACATCCTAGGCACCTATGCTTGGTTAACAACAAATTGAGTTGCACATAATCAAAATGTAAGCAGAAACAATATTTACCGAAAAATCAGAAATTGAAAAAGATATTTTTCGTTAACCACCACCCGACTCAAAAGCTTAAGCTATCAGAATTCAATGAAACTGAAAAGTAGACATTGGTTCCCATATTGTGTTATTCAACCATTCAACCCAAAAACTTAAGCTTTTCAACAAGTGCTAACATGAGTAATTGAAGGCTTAAATGTAAATCTTCTCATATCACCAAATTTCAAGGATTCTGAACCCATCACACAAACAAATTCAGCTAATTCTTCGAAACCATGGACACCAAACAGCAAGGATAAAATTTTTATACGAAATTCCTCAACCCACGCAATAAAGCAAGTAATAAAAACACAGAACACGAACTGGGCATTTCAGAAAAGACCTGGAAATTGCGCTGGAAGCTGTAACGGAGCTGAGGGTCAAGTTGAAGGTCGTTCTCCTCGTCGTCGAGATCATCGTATTTGGAGGTTTTCTTCTTACGGGGAACATGCATTGTCGGTGTGGCCCCAGGCTCGCTCGTCACTTTCAGCTTCGCGTCTTTGAATTTGTTTGCCTCTTCGCCTTCTTCTCCTCTCCATGGCGCTTTCGCTAGTAAATCCTTCTTCGCTTTTCCCATAGAAAATCTTTTGACGTTTGCTTTTTCTTCTCCACTTAGCTCGACCAGCCCGTTTGTTGAAGTTTATGACTCTGATTTTCGATAGGGTTTCTGTTTGGCTGCGGGATTAGTTTTGAGATGTTTGGAAACAGAAACAATATTATCCGGCCCACGAAGCCTTGTGGGCTGGCCCATTTACCAGCTGGGATTTGATTATAATTTAGTGACAAAATTAAATCCAAATTATAATACAACAATCCAATTTTTTTCTACTTTACTGTCTCCTTACTCCCTTGTCAAGGTGTCAATTTTTTGACATGACTTCACAAATTAACATAAATTTAATATAAATTTATTAATTTAATTTACATAAAATAATATAATTATTAAATAAATAATATAATACAATAAAATTAATAATCATACGTAAAATTATTTATAATATAATTAATTATTTAAATTATTATAATTTTTTTTGTCTGTCTTACTCTCTCTTTGCTATCTTGTTGTCAAGGATATCAATTTTTTGACATAATTTAACAAATTAATATAAATTTAATATAAATTTATTAATTTAATTTATATAAAATAATATAATTATTAAATAAATAATATAACACGATATAATTAATAATAATATTAGAAGTTAAATATTATTGATATGTAAAATTATTTATGATATAATTAATAATTTCAATAATTATAACATATTAATTTATTTATGATTTAATAAATTTATTTTATATTATTAATATTTTTAAAAAATTAAGTTATATTCATTATATTTTAACAAAAAATTTAGTTATATACAAAACAAAATTAATTAGTATTTGAATATATAATATCATAAATATTATAAAAATATATTATAATATAAAAAAATTAAAAATTATAATTCTTTCAATAATTTTATAATTGTATTAAATTATAATTTTTAATTTTTGATATAATTATTATAATAATTAAATTTAAATTAATTTTTATTTAATTTATATAAATAAAATATAATATAAATATAATACAATAATCACTTTTATTATTTTTAATGGTATCCTTTCTCCACTTTATAATTTTTTTTTGTTTGTAATTTTTACTTTTAATGTAATTAAGACAACTGACGGTCGTTAATCATTCAACACCACTAAGAAACATGATTACTCCCTTACTTTTGGTGACAAATTTTATTACCCCTCCGTTACTTTTTCCAATCTATTTGATTGACTCTTTTCAATCTATTTCTTTTTCTTTATTTATTTATATGCATTATTATTAAATTTGTATTTAAATTTTACTAATTTATAAAAAAATATATACATTTATTAAAAATTATTAATTTATATTTAATATATTAAATATTTTGAACATAAATTTTAAAACACGACATTCAATCTAAAATTATTGAAATAAAATTTAAAATAATAAAAAATATATAAAATTAAAATAATTATGTATAACAAAATAATTTAAAATTATGAACGAAAATTTTTAAAATAATTAATAAAAAAATTATAAATTTTAAATACAATATACATAAATATATATTATAAACAATACTTTCATTTAAATAAATTTATTTTTAATTATTAATTATGAAAAATGTTGTATATAGTAGAGTAAAAATGAAATTATGAACAATTTTTTAACTAAATATATATATTAATAAAAATTTTATTAACCTAACAAAAAGAAATACTCTATTATATACTAATTCAAACAATTAAAAAGAAATTACTAATATTATATAATAATCAATTATTATTATTATATATTACCCAAAAACGTAAAATAAAAATAAAAATATAAAATATAAAAGAGAAAAAAAAAAATTAAAAATCTATGGACAAAATTGCCTTCCCAATCTTGTCCTGTGACTGGGAACAATGAAATGCCTTATTCTACCTTCTTGTTCCTTCAAATATCCTTCGCAGAGAAAAGCTTTGGAAAATTGATCTTCCACCGGTCTATCAACATCGTGAACAAACACATCAGTCTCGCCATTCTCTTTATTCCTCGCCATCAGTCCCGCCGTGTAAATGGCAGTCATTCTCCCCGGCGCCGCCTCGTGGTACCCGGTTGGCGCGTCCACCATGATCAAGTCCCATTCCATGTCGTAGATATCAGATGGAAATTCCTTTAGCGCCAGCGGACACTTGGAGAATCTGGGATCGCTTACGTTTTTGCATTCTTCCCTCGATCCGATCTCCATGAGCTTGTCAGCTTGATGAACTTTGGTATCGTACTGAACGTGGTAGGATTCGAGGGTTGGGATTTTTTCTTTGATTTTCTCGATCCAGGACTTGTCTTCTTCGAGGAAAACCGTCCGGCCGCCGTGGTTGAGAGATGTCCACATTAAGCTGTCGTGGCCGAGGCCGAAGACTAGGAAGTTGCAGGGTGATTTCTTTAGTAAAACTCTCAGTGAAACTGAGATCTCTTTTATGGTTTGTTGTGGGGTGATATTTGTTGTTGCGTAATGGACGAGAGCATTGGCTAAAGAAGGTGGGATTTTGTTGCAAGTTTCTGTGAAAGGAAGAGATGGGCAAACTGGTTTCCTTTCTGCTTCTTCTGTTTCTGCTTCTGGTTCTGGTTTTCGTTCTTGTGCTTGAATATCTATGGTTTCTGTGGACATGGCAGAAGGGTTTTGCTGGGAAGAAGAAAACGAGAAGCTTGTTTTGGTTATGAAAAGGAGAAGAAAAAGGAAGAAAGCACAAAAGAGAATGAGCTTGATGTTCAATGGAGATTGAATTTTGGACCTCATTTTTGAATTCTTCAAAATTTTTTTCTAGAGAGAGACAGAGATTGAGGGAGGAGAAATGGTTTTGATCTTGATTGAGTTGTTTGTTTCTCTCCTCTTCAAGGAAAAAGATAGTGGAAGAAATAGTGAAAGAGATTTGATGTGTTAGATTGGAAGGTGGAGAGAACTTATATTGTAGGATCACATGCATGATAGGCTACCATGCACCCTGTAAACACTAAGATCATGTCATATACTCTATATCACAGTGCGCAGTAACTTAAAAAAGAAGAAGATGATGATGAACAATGATTATTCTTATTCATTTTTGGGTTTCTTGTTTTAACTAAATTGTTAATTACTAACCTTGAAAATGAAGGGAAAACAGTTGAAAACTTGATGTAGACAAGAAACCTACTAATGTTTCTTTCTGCATGTGCGAATGAACAACATAGTTGGTACATTTGTTGGGTTTGGCAGAATAATTCTATAAACAATGTCAGTGTTTCCTATTTTCTTATATGGTAGTTGTCTAGTAGCTGTGGAGTCTGTATCAAGTTTAGCACACCCTTCTAGTACAGTTATATTTTAATTCTTTTTTTAGTACTTATACATAAATTTGTTAAGATTTTCCCTATTGTTATTGTATGTTACATCTCCTTGTAATTAATTAATAATTGATAAACTAACGATGCCTTGGAAGGTATGAAGATTGTGGAAATGTGCTGGCTTTAATTAATTAATTAACTGTTGAAAAAGTGATTTGGAAAGGACAGAGATAGTGGTTACAAGCTTTGGTGGTATAATTAAGACATGTAGGTTTTTATATCTGTCAAAATCTTACAAGTGTTCGGATCGAATCTTCTTGAAGTATTAATTGAATTATAACAGCTAGGCCAAATGTCTTAAACGTACATTCCACCATGTTTCATCATACCCTCGCCCAAAAACCATCAATTTTTCAGGATTTTTTGCAGTTATATTAACCATCTTTGAGCCGCTAAGCAGCAGAGGATATTATGGGTGAGCTTTTATAAAATCACTGTGCCCAGAAACGACAAGAGAGGAGTCATGCACCGCGTGGACTCAGTAGAACGTTCTCCCAAAGCAGTGAAAGTTCCAAGACTTAGATGGACCAGGTGTTGTGATTCATTCGAAACCATTTTACAACTCCAAAGCCACCGTATGCTTCCTAGCCATGTCTTCCTTCCCGTATATACACCTACATCTTTCCCGTGTTTTATTTTTTAGCATTTTGGACGTGTGACACTTACGCTTGGTCCTTGTACCCAAAACAAAAACCACTTGGGAAAACAAAATTCTGATTTTGTGTTAGGAAAGTTGGATTCCCGATCTTCAATCCCAACCTTTGTTTTCTAAATGACGTTGCGTTTACATGTAAGATTATCAGATCTTTTGAAGTTGTAGTTTCGATTCTTTCATGTTTGAATTCTTGTACCCAAAAATCAACCACATCAATGAGGAAATGATAATAATCAGAGAGCAAAACCCAGAGCAATCGACACACGCAATCTACACAACTCCATGCATTACACAAAGAAGGCTAGTGCCATCGACATAAGATTTTGCTTCAAAGCATGAACTAGGTAGGTGTAAAACTTGCTTACAATGGTTAGAGAATATTGACTGAAGAGGTAAAAACTATGCAGTGGAAGCTGAATACATCGGGAACAAATATAATAAGATCTTCTTGTAGTCACCAATTTGAGTACCAGTGTTTGGATCAATCAGATAAGGCACCTGCAAATGCAAGAATTAACATCCACGAAAATTTCATTTGAAATGATAATTATTACCATGAATTTACAACTTCAATATATCTGTTGGCAACAAGAGCAACTTATTTCAGTTTATGTGTGGATAGAAATTCATTGAAATATTGTCAGAAACTAACCTCTTTGGATCCAGATAAATCGACAAGTAACTTTATCCGAGAAGAGCCTTCTCCAACATTATGAAGGATGTAAGGAAGCTCCAATTCACATAGCGCCTCACGCACAATTCTTGCATACTGGAAACAAGGTAAAGGAGAAAAAACATAAACAATTTATGCAGAACATAAAAAGAATTACAACCATGGACAAGAAACAAAAGAAAAGGCAAATTAAAGAATAAAGAGCAGCAGAGTTCTGAAATATTGTCATTAAATGCAACAAGCAGCTTATGTCAGACCTTCAATAGCTTTCTTCCAGTATAAAGCCCAGCCATTTCAGTTTCATTAGTTTTGAGAATTGGAGGAAAATTTGGTAGTTTCCAGGTTTGCTGTTATGGGCTTAGAAAAAGTATGAATTGTTCACTTTGTTTGGATATCCAACTAGCAGTGGTCTTTCATAGGTCTTTTCTAGCTGCAGTTTTATTTTCCATAGTTTTGAATTTCTAGCAACTATTTTCTTTATTGCTGTGCCATGTCCATTCAACATAGGGAGAGAAGAACCCAGAAAAAGCTTGCAAGACAATGATCCAGGCCATGCAGGGAAAGCAAAGTGATTTCTTACCGGATTGTTCTCATATGAGAAAAGTTCCAACATTTTTGGTGGCGGATCTGACCTGGCCTTTTCCCATAATGTCATCCCTCTACCTGCTCGAAAAAGGGTTGGCATCCATCCTGTGACAAACGTGCTGCATGATGCAATATGTTGAACAAGCAAGAGAGTTGAATATAAGAGAAAAACAAACTCTAAAACTAACAAGTAAAGCAAGCATAAAATCTGTGTCCATCCAAAATATAATATTGTGCCAATCCTAAGCCTACTATCATTCTTGAATTCATCAGACTAATAATGCATACACCTACAGAATATGAGATTTTCCAAAGCAAATATTGAGCTGTATTACCTTTCCAACAGCCACGTTGAAGGGTTTCTTCCTTTACCATACTGTTGAAATAGGTAGTTTACAATATCACCTATTGAAAAAAAAAAAGGAGAAAAATGCTTTATCTAAAATTTTAGAAGTGATAAAAGTACGTCAAAAGAGCACTTAACAAAAGATAGAGTTCTACAATTGACATGTATGAGTTCATTGATAAAGTGCAAGTCCCCAAAATAAGTTCCAGAAAGAAAGAAAGAAATAAGAGTTCAAAATTTTCCATTATTTGTCACTATCATCATTGGTACAGAGTATATATAGCTGAAGCTCTGGAAGCAAAAATGAAAGAACAAGAGAAAATCATTGCTAAAGGACCTATCATCAATAAAGGTCGCATGCATCAATGTGGAAACGAATTACATCACATACCACTTTCATACATTGAAGTACCAGTATTTGGATCAATCAGGAAAGGGAACCTGCATTCAAATTTTCATGATTGTGTAAAACATAAATAGAAAAAGGGAACGATACAGCAGAGAAAGTAAAGAAAGTGCATGACTTTTTGCATGAATAATGCATCCTGGAAATAGATCAAAGAACTTAACAACTTATTAAAGCAGCCACATAATCAATGCACACATGAATATTCCCAAATTTGACATTTAACATGATCTAATCTGCATGATGGTAGACCATTTATCCTATCATTTTAAATTTTACTTAGAGAAATGCCATTATAACTTATCACAAATAATATGAACAATAGCTTCATAAGATTAAATCTAAAGAAAATGAGCTACGTACTGTTCTTTCCCTCCAAAGCTTCTGACCAATTCCCTATGTCTAACAGAACCTTTTGGACAAGGAAAGACCTGACAATATATCAAACAAGCTGACATCAGTCCAATGAAAAATGTTGTCAAATGAGAGCATGGTTTGTGATTACACCAAATTTCTTTACCTGCATACAAATATATGAATGTAAACTCTTACACGAGGCAAGAGTAGTCAAGAGAAATGCAGGAGCTTTGACACAGTTATATCACATTGCAACCATATTTATCGTCGTCACCACTAAATTGGACATTCTTGTCTCAGTTCTTTTTAATCCTCATTGTATAAAAAGCAAGGACAATAACTACAGGAGACAAGTGTGCAATCTTCTCTGGTTACCAAGTCCAGAATAGCTGCCTTTTAATTATACAATTTCAGTAGTCCAAGAGGGAGAAAGGAGAGATATTTTGGTACAGATATTAATCCTAGAATATCTCAAGAAAAGAACGAGAAAAGAAACTGTTTCTCCTGAAATTCATGAGAGAACAGGAAATCGCTAAATTGAAGATCAAACTACAGCCAGAGCATAAATGATTAGAAAGGAAGGAAAACAAACAAATGAGTAGAGTTACATTCACAATTTCAGAATCCATTTCTTACCTCTACAGAAAGATCTAGCTCAGTTATGGCTTCTCGAACCCTTCGACAAAAGGGGCATGCCTCTGTTGACAAAAGATATCACTAAAGTTCATGAGACAATTATAATTCCCACAAACAACTCACTTAAATTTTGATATACACTGTGCTAATCTTACCGCATGGTGAAAAAACTCAAATCAGAAGTCTCGTTATTTTAAAAACTATTGATATATTATGTCTTGGCTACTATATTGAATTGCATCTTAGCGATGATGTTGCTAGGTTTTAAAGTCCACATCTAAGCTGGTACTCCATCTTGTTCTGATAATCTAAGATGGTACCTTATATCATAATGCAAAATATTCTGCATAGTTATAATAAAAAAACAACAGACATAGTTTTTCTTTTCAGCATGCACAAGCAGAAGGGCAATGGTTATAAATATCGATGGTATAATTAATAAGAAGCTTACCGAATTCAAAGAGTTGCAAACGCATGGGAGATTCCAAATTGATGATCTCTTGGGTATCCAAACCCTCTGATACTGATCGTGATCCCCATGGTAATCTTGCAATCGTAGACAATGAAGATGTTGCCACCTACTATTTAGCAACAAAAACAGAGATATGATGATTTACTATGAGAAAAAGTTGTTAAGAAATTGAAGCCTCCATAGAACAAGATTAATAAAAATACAGATGCAAAAACGTAAAGAACTCATACTCACTCAAATGATACCTGATTTTAGTGAGGTAAAAAAGATTGGAGATTCTCTACATATTGTCAGCACTCTCTTACATGAACTGACAACAAAAGGAAAACAAGGAAATTTCTAACGAAAATACCTCCAAAATGTCATTTCGCTCACGTGAGGGATCTCCTTGCTGCAATATAACACAAACTCACTTGTGAAGCAAAGAAAACCAAATACTGAATGGCAATTTTGAAGTTGGAAAATGTAAACATAAGCACACATTACCAAATTACCGTGCCACTTTGGACAAACAAGAATGCTCTTTCTTGAGAATTATCAAATAGGGGGAATAAAATAAACACACTTAAAATTTTCTTTAGTTTATTCATAACTGACTATTCTCATACAGTTATTCATATTAAAAGATACCTAATGAAGTCTGAATCCTTTGTGAATTAGAGCTAAAACTTAAATTGGGACACATGCTATAATATTAAAATCTAATTTTCACTTCAATATACTCCACTCTCTAAATTCTTGGATTAGATAGATGGGAAATTTTGAATTTTTTCAGTTTTTAACTCAAATTATCAAGCCTCTATAATCAGAAGCACTTCAAATTTCAACACTTCGACCAATAAGAATCAATACCAGAATTTACTGGACCAAATTATCAAAGTTCCAATTTTTCATCATTTACATTTAACATATAGTCCATCCAAATTGAGCTTCACTTGAATCTGCAACAAAAACAGAACAGGGATTAAATAAAAAAAACTAAGAAATTGATACTTACAGAGAAGAGCTTGAGCAAGGGACAAAGAACAGACAAGAAAGAAGTTGAAGTTGATGTAGTGCCACCTCCACTGGAACTTGAAACATTGACTACTTGGCCGGTATCTGAATCAGGATCAGCAGATTTTGCAGGGACTCTGTTTTTCCGAGAAAACCAATTCCCTTTTCTAGAGAATCTGAGAGGAGATGAGGAGAAACTGCGAGGGTGGTTTGAGGAAGAGAAGAGAACTGATTGAGAAGAAGTCAGAGATATCAGTGACATGCTTTCGGGTGGTGGTGATTTTCTGAGTTGCTTGATGATATTTTTTTTAAAAATAAATAAATATCTATTTTTGCATAATTTTATAATTTTCAAATATTGAGGGGCGAATAAGTGGAAAAGAAAAACATTTTAGACAGAAATTTATAATATGGTCCTTTATATTTATTTAAATATAAATATTTCATCAGATCTTCTAATTTTGTCAGAAAGATCCTCAACCCGAAGCGACTATGAAATCGAGAACAGTGCTTTGTTCACTGCCTTACTGCTGAAAAACAAAACTTCAAAAAAAAAAAAATGAGAGCTTTCTGTGTGTTTCAGAGAAGTTCATTGCTTTGGAGAAGAAGAAGAAGAATATCAGACGAACCTTATGCTTCGCTGTCCTCCGTTTCTTTTTGTACGGTCAATGGCGATGAATTTCAGAGCAGCAATGGTAGTTCGAGAGTGAAGATCTTCGATCGCCACCTCAAACGCAGACAAGTAAGTTGAAATCGAAAAGAAAAAAGAAATAAATTCCTATATTTTCCAATATTTCATTGGTAAAAGTTGAAGAAATTTGATATTATTGAATTTCGCCTATCAAGTTACTGTTGTTGAAAAATGATTCTGAATGAAAAAATTTAGATTTTTGATGGGTTAGGGTTCTACGATAGCACAATGCATATTAGTGTTCTATGAACGCAAACTTAAAATTACTCTTTGTTGTAACTGAATGGATGAAAGGAGGAAATTTTTATAGATTTTGAATGCCACAGTTTTTGAACAAATTGTTTCTGATAACTTGTTGAAACACCAGAATTCCCCAAAAGTTAAGCTGATAGGAAACTGTAGGATAAGTTAAGACTGGTTCCTCTTATTTGGTATTTGTCTTTTTGTATATGTATGCTTGAGTCTTTGATCTAACATTAGTTGCTTCTGGTGGCAGCGGGACCGAGCTGCATGGTTAATGTGTCAAAATAATTCTTTCGTGGATGCTGTTGCCGATAATCTCTTAGATCGCTTGGAGGTATAGATTGCATGTCTATTTTTAATGTTCTTTCATTTCTGTTTGAGCTTCTGAAGGTTTAGATGGCTTGGACTTCATTTTAGTACTAAAGGCTTAGATGGTTACACTATTGTTAGAATTAGTGTAAAATCTCTTGAAATGAGACTGCATGTATCAAAATGGTAAATCTTGGTAAAATTGCTATCAATCATCTAGTATGATGCCATATATGGTAATACTTCCTATAAGATCCTCAAAATTGATGGAAAATTATATTCAGTTGCATACAATGTACAAGGGAAACATATTGGGTTATATCCTCAATTCAATCCAATTTATAGAAGCGTGATATTTTTTAAAGGAGGGCTCCATTTGAGATTAAATAAAAACCCCTCTATTATTTCTTTTAATTTTTTGCTCTTTTGATAAAGCTAGGGAATAACTGTTGTGACTTGGCCTTATGTTTGTTTTGTGTAGGACTGTAAGAAAGTATTCCCAACGGCATTATGTTTGGGGGGTTCTCTGGAGGCTATCAGGCGATTGTTGCGTGGTCGTGGTGAGAATAAATTAAACGAGTTACTTTTTCTTTCAACTTTGTATAGAGCTCATGCATATGTTTTGGTATGTAGATCTTTATTTAATGTTGCGAATCTGAAAGATTTGCTGCTGCTTAACTTTTTATTGCAATAGTTAGTATAATGATGTTTCCTCAAGTCCTCACAGAGGCTATATTCTGGAATTTTATAGTGGTCTGGACCATATCCTAATTTCCCTGCCCAATATTGGGGAAAGATTTTTTGTATTTTTAATTTTTGGCCCTAATTCTGCAAATGTACCTTTTGACAAAGAAATCATCCTTTACCCATTAATTATTGTAGGATACAGTGTATTCAACAATGTATTCTCTCTAATGCTAGGTGGCATTGAAAAGCTCATTATGATGGATACTTCGTATGATATGTTGAAATTGTGTAAGGATGCTCAGCAGGATGCACACAATGAAAATGTTGAAACGTCCTTTGTGGATGGTGATGAAGAATTTTTGCCTGTCAAAGAAAGGTGTGAATGTAGGTTCATTTGTTTTACTTTTTTAATTGATGTGTGTCTTGTTATTGTTAAGGAGTTATGATTCACCTCTTAATTACTCTTATTTGTGGATTGGAAGTTCGCTAGATTTGGTGGTTAGTTGCTTGGGGCTCCATTGGACAAATGATCTCCCGGGAGCCATGATACAGGTAAGCGCATTTTTATAGTCCACAGGTTAGGTGTTGATATTAAGTCTTAGTTTTGCAATGTGTCAACTATATTGACCAGAATGAGGTGATGTATGCTACAGATAAACTATAAATGATGTTGGAAAATAAAAAATTAAAATCAATGAAAAACTTGAGGACCATATTCATAGAGGTTCATACATATAATAAGCTACAAAACAGATCTGGAGGTCGCTACTGTGCCAACTATGATCTTTTAATGCCTAAATTCCATGTATGTTCGATAATTTAATAGGGGCATTTAATGAAATTAAAAATTTTTTTTATCCTCTCTCCCTTTGGGAAAGAAACTTCAAATTTGTGGTCCTAAAATAGTGCCAAACAGTTATAAAATCAAATAATTTAAAAGATCAGGTAGCTCCAAAATATTGATGTTTGGCATATGCTTTGTGATAAAAGAAAAGTATGAATTCTCCACAACTAATTAAAACATGACACTCGTTGCAAAAGTTTGAGTAGCATTCTTATTCTTTTTAACTTATTTTATATTCTTAGATTTTGGCCTTGATGAGTTTATATGCAGTAGTCTTAGCTGATATTTAAACCTTGCACCTTCTTGTTGTCGTTGTATGCTTCAAATGCACCACATGAATTTTTTATCCTTGTTGATTTTCAACTACTTACTTCATTCCCTTTATAGTTTTCTTACTGCTAGGTGCAAAATACACATGACAATTTCTATGACACATCTTCATGTTCTTTAAATCTATGGCAGTGCAAATTGGCATTGAAGCCAGATGGTCTATTTTTGGCAGCTATTCTTGGTGGAGAAACTTTGAAGTTGTCTATTACCATTAATTTTAATTTAAAGCTAAATCATACTAGCCATGAATTGTGTTACTGATTTTTCCAAGTTGCCTGTCCTGATAACTAGGGAACTGAGAATAGCTTGTACCGTTGCTCAAATGGAGCGTGAAGGAGGCATCAGTCCACGGGTATCACCTTTGGCACAGGTACTCTAGGATTATGAAATAAAATTGTTTGCTTGAAAAATTAGCTTCAGCTTTATTGATTTCTAGCCGAACACAATGGACTTTGTTATAAATTTCCCTTACATTTACTTGGCTTACTAGCATTAGTTTGTTCTTCCATTCCATGGATTTAAGCTTTGATCTGGTTCATATCAAGGATTTATATTTTAACTATGTTAGAAAGTCACTCAATAGGGCTAGGCAGAGATGAGATATAATGGCTCATTTTATCTGTTGTGACCAACATGTTCTCTGTTGTTTCTTTAAGGTATTTGTCTCTAGTCATCTACCTGGAACATGTTACCTAGTACTTTTATTTTCTTATTTCCCCAGCATTATGCAGTGGTTTCTCTTTTGTGCTCAGGTGCGTGATGCTGGCAATCTTTTGACCCGAGCAGGTTTCACTCTCCCTAGTGTTGATGTTGATGAATATGTAGTTAGATACAAAAGCTGTAAGCATTTACCTTCCTTAATTCTCTGCTTGTAGCTTTTCTCGCTATTTTTCATTAGATGACCTCTATTGAAATTTAGATTTCTGTCCTTGCATGAAATATATGTGATGTAAAGTAGGACCTATATAACTACTTGGTTTTTAGTGTTAAAAGTTCTTAGGCATTCCTCTATTCGGCCGTTCATTCACAATATTCTTCTTCTTCTCTCTCTCTCTCTCTCTCTCTCTCTCTTGGTTCTGTGTAGCTTTGGAGCTGATAGAACATCTGCGTGCAATGGGCGAAACTAATGCTCTTCTACAAAGGAAAAATGTAAGACATCTTCTATAGATAAGACATTGCTGTTTTTCATCCCAAGATTATTACAAAGCTCTTTTTCTCTTGGAAAATAATTACATTTTGTAAAAAGGAATTCCAGTTGATTCATCAAATCTTATTTGAAATTTCAATGTGTTCATCAATGAAATTAGATCTTAAATCGAGAAACAGCCCTGGCAACAGCTGCTATATATGATTCAATGTTTGGGGCAGAAGACGGCACCATCCCTGCAACCTTCCAGGTGAACTTATTCAACTTCTGCCTTCAGAAAATACTTTTAAATAAATAAGATATGCAGACTGTCAATACCTGCATGAGCAACCCTTTGCCATTTTCTACAGTCCTGCCAAGAAAGAAAACAGAAGAAAAAACCATGGAAATCAAATATCCAGAGTCCAAATTTCTTGTGCACCAGCAGATGTCATTTTCCTTTACTTAAGAACCAAATACTTAACACACAGTTATCTTTGATTTGCAGGTGATTTACATGACAGGATGGAGGGAACACCATTCTCAACAGAAGGCAAAAAGGAGGGGATCTGCCACAGTATCATTCAAGGATATTAATAAGCAATTTGGAAGTGAAAATTAGTCTTGCCTGCTTCAAAATTCAAAGTTGAAGCAAAGTTCTTCAAATTAATCCACAAGGAAAGAGAGATAGTTGTAGTTATGAGTTTTCCCTTAACTAGCACTAGCATATTTAGTAGTTTGGACACCTGTTTGATCAGTTCACTGTTTACCAGAAAATGGATATACTTGGCTCAAAATATGATTTTCTTTAATTATTATTTTTTACTATATAAGCCCATGAACCTCATGGAAGTGATGGAGAAAGAATCACTTCACACTATGCAATGGTCCTGGAATTATTTTTCTTTTTTTAATTGCACTTCATATTGTACTTGCATTTATCAAAAATGAATTAGTGGACTCATTGGGCATTCATACAAGATGCAGTCAGATGATGCAATAGAGTTTGGATATTGAAGAATCTCATGCAAATCCTTCATCTAAGTCCGAAGGAATTACAAAGAATACATCTACTTCTTTCATACTAGAAGAGAAAGAACATTCTGTAGGTTTTGGCTGAAAAGACTATTTGCCTTACTCCTCCAATTGGTGCAAGAGTAGCTATCCCAACCCCTACTATTACTGATATCTGCAATCACACCACAATACTGAGTTATTACATTTTCTAAAATAATAATGCTTAATACATAAACTTTATTCATATAAATTAATACTAGAATGTTAAAATTATTGTTGTGTATGATGCATATGACTAAGTTTTCATAACGTTATCAAATCATTTTGTATAAAGAAATTTATATGTGCAAAAGTTACAACAAAAAAGTGAAATAGTTAAAATATATAATTTTAAAATATTAATTCCAAATTTGTTTTATTTTCATATGCTTCTTTGTCATAAATAAAGTACTACTCATGTAAGTTTGTATTCTAACATGATCCTCATTTTTTTGTATCTCTTAAAATTTTATTGAGTTTTCTTTTTCTTTTCAGATAAGATTAAGAAATGGGTCTAATAAAAATCATAATATTTTTTAAAAATTAAAGTAATTTGTGGTGAATCAAAATTTGTGAATAATGAATTTTTGTATTTTTTAAAATTATTTAATATATTTTTTAAGGATTGATTTTGAAATATCTAACAATATTCTTGTTAAATATATTTAATAATTAATAAATCATAATACCATTAAAATAATATAAATATCAAAAATTATAATCTAACAAGAAAACAAATACAACCCTAATAGGATAACTCATATGTATTATTAGTGATTATTATTGATATTACTATAATCTAACAAGAGAATCAATCATTTATAATTATTATTATTATTATTATTATTA